>ONZH01007086.1:0-21592 GCA_900303285.1 Rhinella marina | reverse complement strand
CAGTGATACAAATCCATTTCACACAGCTACATGGAACCATTCTGTCTGTCACAGTTCAGTACACTCACTCCAATTCGTATTTTCTGTCCAGATGACACTTTCTGTACGTCACTTGATACAACAAAGTCTTTTGCTGTCACGTATATAGCTTGATCCCAAAAATCTCTGTGTGACATTTGTCTGGGTCGCAGTCAAAATAGCCACCGTCAGCATGGTGTCAGTTAGCTCTACAATAGTTTCTGCACGTCACGTTCCAAAAAAAAAAAAACTACAAAAAAAAAAATTAAAAAAAATAGTTTTTTTGTTGTTTTAGCTCAGTGATACAAATCCATTTCACACAGCTGCGTGGAACCATTCTGTCTGTCATAGTTCAGTACACTCACTCCAATCCGTATTTTCTGTCCAGGTGACACTTTCTGTACGTCACTTAATACAACCAAGTCTTTTGCTCTCACGTATATAGCTTGATCCCAAAAATCTCTGTGCGACATTTGTCTGGGTCGCAGTCAAAATAGCCACCGTCAGCAGGGTGTCAGTTAGCTCTACGATAGTTTCTGCACGTCACGTTCCAAAAAAACAAAACTACAAAAAATATATATACAAAAAAATAGTTTTTTTGTTGTTTTAGCTCAGTGATACAAATCCATTTCACACAGCTGCGTGGAACCATTCTGTCTGTCACAGTTCAGTACACTCACTCTAATCCATATTTTATTTTCAGATGTCACTTTCTGTACGTCACTTAATACAACCAAGTCTTTTGCTGTCACGTATATAGCTTGATCCCAAAAATCTCTGTGCGACATTTGTCTGGGTCCCAGTCAAAATAGCCACCGTCAGCAGGGTGTTAGTTAGCTCTACGATAGTGTCTGCACGTCACGTTCCTAAAAAAACAAAACTACAAAAAAAATATATAAAAAAATAGTTTTTTTGTTGTTTTAGCTCAGTGATACAATTCCATTTCACACAGCTGCGTGGAACCATTCTGTGTGTCACAGTTCAGTACACTCACTCCAATCCGTATTTTCTGTCCGGGTGACACTTTCTGTACGTCACTTAATACAACCAAGTCTTTTGCTGTCACGTATATAGCTTGATCCCAAAAATCTCTGTGCGACATTTGTCTGGGTCGCAGTCAAAATAGCCACCGTCAGCAGGGTGTCAGTTAGCTCTACGATAGTTTCTGCACGTCACGTTCCAAAAAAAATAAAACTACAAAAAAAAATATTTAAAAAAAATAGTTTTTTTGTTGTTTTAGCTCAGTGATACAATTCCATTTCACACAGCTGCGTGGAACCATTCTGTGTGTCACAGTTCAGTACACTCACTCTAATCCATATTTTATTTTCAGGTGTCACTTTCTGTACGTCACTTAATACAACCAAGTCTTTTGCTGTCACGTATATAGCTTGATCCCAAAAACCTCTGCGCGACATTTGTCTGGGTTGCAGTCAAAATAGCCACCGTCAGCAGGGTGTTAGTTAGCTCTACGATAGTGTCTGCACGTCACGTTCCCAAAAAAACAAAACTACAAAAAAAAAAAAAAAAAATAGTGTTTTTGTTGTTTTAGCTCAGTGATACAAATCCATTTCACACAGCTGCGTGGAACCATTCTGTCTGTCACAGTTCAGTACACTCACTCCAATCCGTATTTTCTGTCCAGGTGACACTTTCTGTACGTCACTTAATATAACCAAGTCTTTTGCTGTCACGTATATAGCTTGATCCCAAAAATCTCTGTGCGACATTTGTCTGGGTCGCAGTCAAAATAGCCACCATCAGCAGGTTGTCAGTTAGCTCTACGATAGTTTCTGCACGTCACGTTCCAAAAAAACAAAACTACAAAAAAAAAATTACAAAAAAATAGTTTTTTAGTTGTTTTAGCTCATTTATACAAATCCATTTCACATAGCTGGGTGGAACCATTCTGTGTGTCACAGTTCAGTACACTCACTCCAATCCGTATTTTATGTCCAGGTGACACTTTCTGTACGTCACTTAATACAACCAAGTCTTTAGCTGTCACGTATATAGCTTGATCCCAAAAATCTCTGTGCGACATTTGTCTGGGTCATAGTCAAAATAGCCACCGTCAGCAGGGTGTCAGTTAGCTCTACGATAGTTTCTGCACGTCACGTTCCCAAAAAAACAAAACTACAAAAAATATATATAAAAAAATAGTTTTTTTTGTTGGTTTAGCTCAGTGATACAAATCCATTTCACACAGCTGCGTGGAACCATTTTGCGTGTCACAGTTCAGTACACTTATTCAAATCCGTATTTTCTGTCCAGGTGACACTTTCTGTACGTCACTTAATACAACCAAGTCTTTTGCTCTCACGTATATAGCTTGATCCCAAAAATCTCTGTGCGACATTTGTCTGGGTCGCAGTCAAAATAGCCACCGTCAGCAGGGTGTCAGTTAGCTCTACGATAGTTTCTGCACGTCACGTTCCAAAAAAACAGCGCTACAAAAAATATATATACAAAAAAATAGTTTTTTTGTTGTTTTAGCTCAGTGATACAAATCCATTTCACACAGCTGCGTGGAACCATTCTGTCTGTCACAGTTCAGTACACTCACTCCAATCCGTATTTTCTGTCCAGGTGACACTTTCTGTACGTCACTTAATACAACCAAGTCTTTTGCTCTCACGTATATAGCTTGATCCCAAAAATCTCTGTGCGACATTTGTCTTGGTCGCAGTCAAAATAGCCACCATCAGCAGGGTGTCAGTTAGCTCTCCGATAGTTTCTGCACGTCACGTTCCAAAAAAAAACAAAACTACAAAAAAAAATTAAAAAAAAATAGTTTTTTTGTTGTTTTAGCTCAGTGATACAAATCCATTTCACACAGCTGCATGGAACCATTCTGTCTGTCACAGTTCAGTACACTCACTCCAATCCGTATTTTCTGTCCAGGTGACACTTTCTGTACGTCACTTAATACAACCAAGTCTTTTGCTGTCACGTATATAGCTTGATCCCAAAAATCTCTGTGCGACATTTGTCTGGGTTGCAGTCAAAATAGCCACCGTCAGCAGGGTGTCATTTAGCTCTACGATAGTTTCTGCACGTCACGTTCCAAAAAAAACAAAACTACAAAAAAATATATAAAAAAAATAGTTTTTTGTTGTTTTAGCTCAGTGATACAAATCCATTTCACATAGCTGCGTGGAACCATTCTGTGTGTCACAGTTCAGTACACTCACTCCAATCCGTATTTTCTGTCCAGGTGACACTTTCTGTACGTCACTTAATTCAACCAGAGTGAACAAGTTTGTGGGTTTAAGTACAGCAGGCCCATTTATTTTTTATTTTTTATATAATACACTTATATACAGAAAATGTTGTACCCCAGGGCTAAGGGTCGAGGACGAGGGCGTGGGAGTGAGCATTCAATTACTGCAGGGGGCAGAGGCCGTGGTCCTGGGCTGGGTGAGACAGTACCTGCTGATGAGGGAGCAGGGGAACGCCGCAGAGCTACACTCCCTAGCTTCATGTCTCAACTTACAGGGACACGTGGTAGAGGACTGTTGAAACCACAACAGTGAGAACAGCTGATGTTGTGGATTGCGGACAATGCTTCAAGTAATTTGTCCACCAGTCAGTCTTCCACGCAGTCCACCCACGTTACTCAAGGGAGCACTCCTCTGGCTCCTCCACCTCAACCTCCTTCCCCCCCCAGTCTGCCCCCTCCCAGGAAAATTTGGAATACGATCCGGCATACTCTGAGGAACTGTTTTCTGGACCATTTCCAAACCACTTCTCAGGTTGCCGCTGACCTCGTTCCCGATGCCCAAGTTTTCCAACTGTCGCAGTCTGTGGGTGATGATGATGATGATGATGACAATGTTAAGTTAGTGGAAGAAGTTTGTAAAGAGGTGTCGGACGATGAGGAGACACGGTTGTCAGACAGTGGTGAAGTTGTTGTCAGGGCAGGAAGTCCGAGGGGGGAGCAGACTGAGGAATCGGAGGATGACAAGGTGACTGACCCAAGCTGGGTTGATATGCCGAGTGAAGACAGTGCTTCTGAGGCGGAGGCGAGTGCTGCACCAGAACAGGTTGTAAGAGGCAGTGGTGTGGCCAGAGGGAGAATCAGGGCCAGAGCTGGTGCATCAGCAGCAACTGTTTCACGTAGTGAAGCTCCCGTGGCGAGGCCTAGATGTTCGCAAGTCTGGAGGTTCTTTAAAGAAAGTGAGGATGACCGACGGACTGTGGTGTGCAACCTGTGCCACACCAGGATCAGCAGGGGTGCCACCACTACTAGTCTAACCACCACCAGCATGCGCAGGCATATGAGTGCTAAACACCCCACTCAATGGAACCAAGGCCGTTCACCACCTCCTGCGGGTCACACCACTGCTCCTTCCCCTGTGTCACTCGCTGCCTCTGCTAGTCAACCCCCTGCGTCACTCGCTGCCTCTGCTAGTCAACCCCCTGGCCAGGACCCCGGCACGAGCGCCTCCCGCCGGAAAACCACACCTTTGCCTCCACGATCCTCCACAGTGTCCACCAACATGTCCCAGCGCAGCGTTCAGCTGTCTTTACAGAAGACGCTGGAGCGCAAGAGGAAATACAGTTCCACCCACCCACATGCCCAAGCCCTCAACGTCCACATCTCCAAATTGCTTAGCCTGGAGATGCTGCCCTATAGGCTGGTAGAGACCGAGCCCTTTCGCAATCTCATGGCGGTGGCTGCCCCTCGGTATTCGGTCCCCAGCCGCCACTATTTTTCCCGATGAGCCGTCCCAGCCCTACACCAGCACGTGTCACAGAACATCATCCGTGCCCTGACCAACGCTGTTTCTGAAAAGGTCCACCTAACTACGGACACGTGGACAAGTGCTGCCGGGCAGGGACACTATATCTCACTGACGGCACATTGGGTTAACTTGGTGGAGGCTGGGACCGAGAATGACCCTGGGGCCGCTCATGTACTGCCCACACCAAGGATTGTGGGGCCTACCTCAGTCACGGTCTCTCAGACGTACTATGCCTCCTCCTCCTCCGACCCCTCCTCCTCCTCCACCGAATTACCATCCGTGGGCACGGCGCCTTCAGTTGGTAGCTCTAGGCGCAGCAGCAGTGCCGTGGGTAAGCGCCAGCAGGCGGTGCTCAAACTGCTGAGCTTAGGTGACAAAAGGCACACCGCCCAAGAGCTGTTACAGGGCATCACGGCGCAGACCGATGTGTGGCTGGCACCGCTAAACCTCAAGCCAGGCATGGTTGTGTGTGACAACGGGCGTAACCTGGTGGCGGCTCTGCAACTCGGCAGACTGACACATGTGCCATGCCTGGCCCACGTGTTCAATCTAATAGTTCAGCGGTTCCTCAAGACATACCCCAATCTGTCTGATTTGCTCACCAAGGTGCGCCACATCTGTGCGCATTTCCGCAAGTCGACCACAGATGCTGCCACTCTCAGGGCAGCGCAGCGCCGCCTACAACTGCCCGCTCACCGACTGTTGTGCGACGTGTTCACAAGATGGAATTTGACATTAAACATGTTATCCAGAGTTTACCAGCAGCGCAGAGCAATTGTAGACTGCCAGATGTCAACTTCCACCAGAACTGGTAGTCAGGTCAGTCAGATTCCTCAAGTGTACAATGAGGAGTGGACGTGGATGTCTGATATCTGCCAGGTGTTGAGCAACTTTGAGGAGTCAACACAGATGGTCAGCGGCGATGCCGCCATTATCAGCCTCACCATCCCGCTGCTTTGCCTGTTGAAAAACTCACTGCTCAGCATGAAGTCGGATGCTTTGCGCTTGTCAGAAGAGACGGTGGAGGAAGATACATCGCTTGATAGCCAGAGCACCCTCCGGTCTGTTTCTCAGCGCGTATCGGAGGAGGGGAATGAGGATGAGGAGGAAGAGGAGGAGAATGTCGGCGAGACAGTAGAGGGTACCAGTGCTCAGTCTTTAACTCTTGAGCGTGTACTGTATGGGCTGAAGAGGAGGACTTGGAGGAGGAGGAGGAAATGGAGAGTCAGGCTAGTTAGGAGAGGGAATTCTTGCGTGTTGGGACTCTGGCGCACATGGCAGACTTCATGTTAGGCTGCCTATCCCATGACCCTCGCGTTAGAAGAATTTTTTCAAACACCGATTACTGGGTGTTCACTCTCCCGAACCCACGGTACAAGCAGAACCTTTCCACTCTCATCCCTGCAGAGGAAAGGAGTATGAGAGTGAATAGATATCAACAGGCCCTGGTGCACAATCTGAAACAATTCTTCCCATCTAATGCCGCTAGCGGCAGAGGGCATGGTTCTGTGGGCCAAGTAGCGGGGGAGAGGAGGCGAGCAGGCAGCTTGTCCAGCACTGGCAGGGGAACGCTCTCCAAGGCGTTTGACAGTTTTATGTCACCCCAGCAAGACACTGTCACCTGTCCCCAGTCTAGGCAGAGTAGGGGGGAGCTGTACAGAAAAATGGTGAGGGAGTACCTAGCTGACCATACCAACGTCCGTAGCGATCACTGTGCTCCATACAACTACTGGGTTTCAAAGCTGGACACGTGGCCTGAACTGGCGCTGTACGCCTTGGAGGTGCTGGCCTGCCCTGCCGCTAGCGTGCTGTCAGAGCGGGTATTCAGTGCAGCTGGTGGCGTCATCACCGACAAGCGTACTCGCCAGTCAACTGACAGCGCTGACAGGCTGACGCTTATTAAAATGAACAAAGCCTGGATTTCACCGGAATTCAAATCTCCTCCAGGGTAAAGCAGCTAAAGATTAACATTACTTATGTATCCGATTCCTCTTCTCTACTCCTCCTCCTCCATGTCGCCTTTGCCTAACGCTGACCCAAAAAACGCAATTTTTTAGAGGTCCAACTGGCACTCTTTTACCACAATTTTTCCGGAGGTCCACCTACAGGCCCTCTCTCCAAACAATTTTTCCGGAGGTCCACCTACAGGCCCTCCCTCCAAACAATTTTTCCGGAAGTCCACCTACAGGCCCTCTCTCCAAACAATTTTTCTGGAGGTCCACCTACAGGCCCTCTCTTCAAACAATTTTTCCGGAGGTCCACCTACAGGCCCTCTTTCCAAACAATTTCTCCGGAGGTCCACCTACAGGCCCTTTCTCCAGTTCCAGTTTCCAGTTTTATTTGCGCAAACTGCGTAAATTTTATTTTTGTGATAGTTGTGAAAAATAATATTACCTGCGTATCTATATTGCCCAACATTGGATACGGTAGCAACAAGAAAACCAAACACATGCTGCCCACAGGGTTCCGCAAATTCCTGGTCCACAATGTCAAGAAGCTCGAGGTTCTGTTGATGAGCAACAAGTCCTTCTGTGCAGAAATCGCCCACAACGTCTCCATTTAAGAACCTAAAGACCATTGTGGAGAGAGCGGCACAGCTCGCTATCAAAGTGACGAACCCCAACGCCAGACTGCGCAGCGAAGATAATGAATAAATATCTCTGTGGTTATTTGTGCTAAATAAAAGTTAAATAAACACAAAAAAACCTGATCCACCCAAGTAGAATCTGTCCCATCATGAGAAAGTCCCCCCAAGGAGTCCCCACTGTAACTTGCTTCCCATACAACTACCTCACCCCCCGACACCTGTGTCTCGCCATTGTCCACCACCTCCTCAGACAACACTGGTAAATCCCCACTGTCAGCACACGGAGACTGCAAAAGGTCTTGCGAATTGGGGCAGAGAATGTTCTGGGCTAGCACATCAGAGAAGGGGTGACTATGGGGTTCCAGGGAGTACGTGACCACATGCAATCTCCATCTAAAAAGTCATGTCACACTTGATCGAGCTCATAATTGACAATTGTACCGGTTGATGCTAAATTTTTAAGTTGGGGTCCTGCGTCGTCATTCTAACTACATCCGGCTGTTGTCACCACCACACACGCTAGCCCAGGGGGCACTCCTCTGGCTCTTCCAGCTCAACCTCCTTCCCCCCAGCCTGACCCCCCACCTACAGGCCCTCTCTCCAAACAATTTACGTCTTTTTCCTATCTTTCTCTCTCCAGATAGCTGCCATATACGGTATTAAACTGAGTAGTATACATAGAACACATACCACACTTGATCTATACCAGGGGTGCACAACCTGCGGCCCGGGGGCCACATGCGGCCCTTGATACCATTCTGTGTGGCCCCATCCATCTGGTAACAGACATGTATGTCCATGTTTTGTGGCTGCTCACATGCATTTTTCATGTATTTCTCCCATTAGATGGGACTCCTGGAACTGTAACTAGACATTAATGGTATACACTGTGTGTTCAATCTGCCATAAATACAGTATTTCAGTTGGTAATACCCCTTTAAATTTTATTTTCGGCCCTTGACGTTGGTTCAGTCGGACAATGTGGCCCCCACCCAGAAAACGTTGTGCACCCCTGATCTATACTGAACGTCACTTTTAAAAATGCGTCATTTTCCTCTCTTTCTCTCATTTGTCTGGGTGGCAATTAAGCAGACCACGTCTGCCTAATTTAATAGTTTCCGTGTAATTGCTCCATACTGCACGTCTTTTTCCTCTTTCTCTCTCTCCAAACTATTTTTCCGGATAGGTGCCGTATACGGTATTAAACTCAGAAGAATACATACCGTACCGGTTGATGCTACAGTTTTTCCAAATCCATCCGGGTGTTGTCACCACCACACACGCTAGCCCAGGGGGCACTCCTCTGGCTCTTCCAGCTCAACCTCCTTCCCCCCAGCCTGCCCCCCACCTATAGGCCCTCTCGCCAAACAATTTACCCGGATAGGGGACGTATTAGATATTATACTGATTTTTGTTTGTTCCTCTTTTAATTGCCTCCTGACCTGTGATAGGCAGAGCATGGACACGTCCCCTTAGCTGCAGTAGGAAAGACACTCCCCTGGCCAGAGCAAGCTCTTTTTCCTTTTCCATGGTCAAAAACTCCATGAAATATAAGGTCCCAAGATAGGGGACGTATACGATTTTAAACTGAGAAGAATCAATACCACACATGCCCCACTAGGAGAATTTGGGGTAATGGTGGGATTAGGCAGCCTCAGAGGCATCCATGCATGCTGCCCCTGCTGTTTCCTGTCCATTTCCATGGTGTTTCCATCATTTTCTGAGGTTTCCAGGTATTCACCCAGCCTTCCCTAGGCAGAGCCTTGGTCCCCTGCAAAAATGCTCGAGTCTCCCATTGACTTCAATGGGGTTCGTTATTCGAAACGAGCACCCGAGCATCGGGAAAAGTTCGACTCGAATAACGAGCACCCGATCATTTTAGTGCTCGCTCATCTCTAATCCTTATATATTTTTTCTCCATAAATGACATGCTAACAGACTTCCAAGCCCATTTTTGTATAATTTCGGAAAAAATTATTTTGGTTTTAGGGAAATGATGATGTATTTTTTTCTAGTGTGTTTTTTAATTCCTTAATCAGGTCGTGAGTTTATATTCTTCCTATATCAGAAGCTCCGATATGTACAATGCGAACCTCAGGTATTGGTAAATTTTTTGCTTTGAATAAATAAGCGTCTAACATTTTTTATCTTTAAATTTGGGAAACTGGACCAGTGAATATTTATGTTGTTCTTAAAGCCTAAGTTTGTCGACTTGAATTTTTTAACTGATCTTTTTTCCGCAGCTCCTATTAAGCCCCCTCCGATAATCCATATATTCATCTTCTCATGGATATCTATAAAAAATTAGATTAAAAGATCAGGTCTTTGTATTTTTTGAGGACCACCTACCAATTTTCATAATGGATTTTTCTTTTTGATGCTAATGTAGCTGCTCCTATTCTAAAGCAGTGGGATGTGATTTTTTTCTTTACTCAGTCCTAAAGCCAATTTGCATTTATTTAGGATAAAGTTAAATTGGAATTTTGTTAATGGGGAGTTATCCTGAGTTTAGTCGTTCTGATTTCAATCCAATCGTTTGGAAAATTGTTTAGTTTTATCCAAACACCTTTGTTATTTTGATCAGTTTTTGAGTGTTTTCTAAAAAAATTTATGTGTGAATTGTGAATTTTTAAGTCTTCTATTTTTAATGGTGCTTCTGCCTTTTTATTTTCAGCCGAAAATTCGCTGATTCTTAATGCTCCAAAAAAGAATATTAAAAAGGATGTTTTGAATAATCTGGCTTCGTATATGGATGAACAGATAAAAGGTAAGTTCAGTAACATTTTTGAAAGGATTGATATCGGTAATGGTCTTGTTTTCAACGTATGGACTTTTGTTCTTTTCATTCCTTTAATCATTTGTTTTATGCAATTGGATGTTTTTATAGGTGTTATGTTGAATATTTTTTGAAAAAAGGAGATGCCCGTTAGTAATTTTTGGAGGGAATAAGCTTTTAATTCACTTTTAAACAGTTCCATTACGAATAATATATAAATTGACTCCAAGAATTCCATGCAGCTGTGTAGGCAGCCCATGTATTAGGTGCTAGCGAATTCTTTATTAATTTGTTAATTACATCCAAGTTTCTTTCCATAGTTGTGGCGGACAAGGGATTCCATTCTTCTCTGCGTGTGGAGCCAGTTGATTGAACAGTAAGTAATTCTGTCGGGACAGAGCATCTGCTGTTAGATTCTTTTTTCCCTCGATATATTTAGATTTTAGCCAAATGTTATTATTTAGGCATGTTAATGTTATTAATATTAATAGGTTAGAGACTGGTAAGGATTTAGAGGACAAGCAGTTTATTGTAAATACTACTCCCTTGTTATCTGACAAAAGCAGAATTAGTTTGTTTTTAAATTCTTTTTCCCAGATTAAAAGGGAAACCAGCACTGGGAAAAGTTCCAGAAATACAATATTATTTCTGAAAGGTTTGTCATTCCAGGTAGTTGGCCAAGTTTCGGACGACCATTTATTATTATAGAAGGCTCCATATCCAATGGATGCGGCTGCATCAGTAAAGAATTGTATGGATTCTGAATCAATGAATTCATCCTGCCATATAGAATGGCCATTAAATTTGGATAAGAATTCCAGCTAGATACCTATGTCTTCTTTAATTTGTTTGGTGATACGGATATGATCATGTGGTTATTTTATACCATGTGTTGCTGCGTACATCCTTTTACAGAATACTCTCCCTATGGGTATTACTCTGGTAATGAAATTCAAGGTGCCCAGAGTGGACTGAAATCTTTTAAGTGTAGATTTCTTGGATGTTAGTAAATTATTTAAAATAATATGCGAAGATTGTATTTTATCTTCTGGAATTCTGAATTCCATGTTTGTAGAGTCAATAGTGATACCTAGAAAGGTAATGTTGGTTGTTGGGTAAACAGTTTTTTCTTCTGCTAATGGAAGATTTATATCTGCTGCTATATTTTTAAAGGAATTTAATAAATTAATGCATTGGTTGGTATCCTCACAACCAATAAAGAGAAAGTCATCTAGATAATGGATTATATAACCTCCATTTGAGTGATATTGTACTAACCATTGGAGGAAAGTTGAGAAGGCCTCAAAGTAGTAGCAGGATAGCGAAAAGCCCATAGGTAGAGCTTTATCATAATAATATTTGTCATTGAATTTGAAACCTAAAGAATTATAACCTACAGGATTAATTGGTAAAAGACGGAAGGCTGACTTAATGTCCGTTTTTGCCATTAATGCGTGTTTTCTTAGAAGTGTTAATGCTTGGTCAAAGGATGCGTAATGCACTGTTGATAAATTTTTGATTAAGTCGTTTAAAGAATGATTTTTTGGAAATGAAAGGTGATGTATGAGTCTGTAACTATTAGGTTCTTTTTTAGGTACCAAACCTAGCAGTGAAATGCGAAAGTTTTGGAATGGTGGAGTTAAAAAGGGGCCTGCTACTCTATTTTCGTTAATTTCTTTATCTATTTTATTTTGAACAGCATTTTTATTTAATTTTACAGGTTTCAAGTTTTTGACAAAAGAACATCCTGAGCCATCAACACAAGGTACATGGAAACCATTTGTGAAACTATCAGTTAACATTAGTGCCAACTCCCTGTTTTGATACATTTTTAAATAAAAGATGATTTTTTGCCATTTGCAAACAGATTCGTTGTAGGCAAAACATAATCCTTTTTAGGGGTTTGTTGGCGAAAAAGATAGGACCTCTGGGGAAGCATTAAATTTATCCAGCCCACATCTTTTGAACCCCAATTTAATTCTGGGTATACGGCTAGTTTTTGACAAAAAGATTCATCATAATTAAACCAGGCCATTCCCCCAAAATTTTTGTAAGCCTCTAAAATACTGTTTAGGTGTTGAAATAGATATGCAACACAAATGGGCCTCATATAATTTACATCGGGCATAGAATACAACTATAGAACCTCCCAAAAATCCCACCATACACAATTGGTGGAAAGAAAATGCCCAAACACAATATTTAAAACATTAGTTACAACATTATTGATAATAAATACAAATAAGTAATGACAAATATCACATACAGTGACTATGGGGATAGCCAAAAAATGGGGTGACAATAACCCACTATGCACTTGCACTTTATTATATGGAGATAAGTGGTTTGGTTATTTAAATAATCTGTATTGATCACATGGCTTAACATATATATATACTAATTTCTTTGCACTAGCACTTTCACTATGAATATAGGTTTTTATTGTTTTTTGCCGCCCGCAGAATCTACTTCGAGCTTTAAAAGCGTCCTTGGGTATCTATGGTGATGGGGGCTGGAGTTACAATGTGCTCTGACTGTTTCCTGCTTTAAGGATGATGGAGCGCATCACTGGTGTGCGCTGTGGTCCGCGTCATCGAGGGGCGCAATCATTCGGGCCTTGAGGGAGGGACCGTTCCGCAGAAAGGGGGGCCGCTCCCTTCTTTGACGCCTGACTGGCGCCCTCTTGATGACGCGGCGCACATCACCCAGATTGGGTGCGCCGTGAGGAGAATCACCTGGGAGAATGGTTTTGGCGCCATTATAGTCTATTTAAAGGACCTCAGGTTAGTAATAGTTACCTCTTGACGAAGCTCTGCTAAGGTTAAACGCGCTTCGAGGTGTTTAGTGGTTATCTCCCCCCGTACTGTCTTGCGCTGCTATACAACATGGGTAAGCACTGGGAGCAATAGATATTTTTGAGTATGGGCTGTGCTGGGACTTTATGGCATGCTGAGCCCTAATAACATGTATGGCTATCCTATGGTTGGATCTAGGGGTATTGCCATTTTAGTGATGTTTAGCTCCTGTCGCCCACACTTTCTAAATAGGATATGTGTATGTGCCGATAAGGGCATGTGTGTTTGAATCGATTATTTGTTATTGAATATCTATATTAAGTACATATTAAGACATATATCCTTTTGTGTTATTTTGTGGGGGCTTTATACATATACACCAGTATAAATCGGTGTTATGTGGTGCTTGAGCATGTTGTTTAACCATGTAACTGCTGACCGACAGCTATACCCTTACTGACACACCTGCTGTTGTTTGGCATGCAGCGGGACGGTGTAGCTGCGGTCTAGCGATTTTAGGTATACATTTATTATAGCGCAATCAGTATGGGGTGGGGTACCTTGGGTTTCACATTGTAGTAGGGGTTATTGTCACCCCATTTTTTGGCTATCCCCATAGTCACTGTATGTGATATTTGTCATTACTTATTTGTATTTATTATCAATAAACTTGACATGTTTTAGATATTGTGTTTGGGCATTTTCTTTCCACCAATTGTGTATGGTGGGATTTTTGGGAGGTTCTATAGGTGTTGAAATAGACCTGAACATAAGTATGGGTGTTTTTCACCCAAGACCGCCGCATAAATGCAATATGCTTGTAGCCAATTATTAAACGTTTTTTGTTGTTGAGTCTTTTTTCTTTCCTCATCATCTTTTTTGTCAGGTTTTAAATTATCTTTTGATGATGGGAGGAGAGAAAAAAGATCCACAAATTCCTTCTTTGTTTTTTTTTTTGTTTAGGTGAAAACCTAATGGGGAAACTTGACAGGGCATTATTTCTTTAACAGATGTTTGTTTAATGCCGCTGCTGCAGTCTAATGACGGAATAAAAAAAATTTCTTTCTCATTTTTGTTATTTGACATCTGGGTATTATGAACTATTGAATCCATTTCGTCTTTGACACTGTCTATATCCGAATACCTGTCTGGAGATGACCAAACCGGTATTGGATTAGTATTGGGTATTTTGTTTTCTATAAAATTAAGAAATTCCTTAAATAGCTGAACTTTTTCAGTAGAAAAAGTTTTACTAATAATGGGAATATCTTTTATCTGTGGGACAGTGCTCTGCAAATTGCAGACACTATGTAAATTATCCTTTATAATATTCTCACCACTTTGCTTGGATGTTGATGTGGTGTCCCTGATGTCTGTGCAGCGGTTTTTGTCCATTGCTATAGGAGATCATTGGCAACGGTCATGTCTTGCGGATGTTTTCTTCTGCTTGTTCCTTGCGCCTGATGACGCAGGATAAATTGCGCTCCGATGTTTCTGTGAGGAGATCTGAAGCGTAGGAGGTGAGTAATACCTTCTTTCTTTTCTTTTTCTTTTTGCAGGTGGTGGAGAGGAGCGGCCTTCTGCGGTGAGGATCGGCGAGACGCAGGTGACGTAAGGCTCCTCCGGCTCTGCAATCTGCGAAGATCCTGCGATGCAGACTGGATTAGTTGACTGTTGATTCTGGCCGGGCGTATCTTCCATCAAGTATCTGCGGAGCCAGTCTTCTCCACTGAGGGATTCAGCTTTCTGGATGAGTTGCTTCAAGAGATCTTCCATGGTAAGTAAAGTTGTGGTTCTTCGGTTCCACTTACTTGTATACGCAACTAACAAACTTTTCTCCTTTTATAGGTAGTCCTCGTGATCTTCGGTTGGAAACCCTCCAATCAAGTTACTTCAAACAGACTGATCCATTACATCTGTTACCAGGTAAGTGTATATAACAAATTTAAATTTGCACATGCAAATTAAGGGACCATGACACCATGCCTCCCCCATTTGCATCCGTAAACATGGTTTGGTCAGTATCATACAAGATAGGATTAGATACACACTTCAGCAGGCAGTATCATACAAGATAGGATTAGATACACAGTTTAGCAGGCAGGATCATACATGAGAATCCTTGATACAGGAACAGTATACTGTATCGCAGATTAGATATTTAGATACAGAGGCACAGCAGACAATATCTGACATAAGCTTAGATACACGACACACCACACAGTATCATACAAGATGGGATTAGATACACATCTCAGCAGGCTGTATCGCACACAAGAGCCTGTGTATCAGGATCAGTAAAATCGTACATGATAGGATTAGATACACATGTGATTGGACCTATTTATTACACTCTGGAGATGGTGTCGGAAGAGCCTGTGGACGGTCAGTGATGGGATTTAGACACTGAGTGAGAAATAGATTCATGTCTGGGTGTAGTGCAGGGATCAGCAAACTTCGGCACTCCAGCTGTTGTGAAACTACAACTCCCAGCATGCATACCTATTCTGCCATTCTCTGAACTCCCATAGAAATGCAGCTGGAGTGCCGAAGGTTGCTGATCCCTAGTGTAGTGACATGGACTCAGGAGGTATCTCCTGCAGACAGAGCAGTGTGAGGAGCGTGTCCAGCCTGTGACTCATCTCTGTGCAGTACGGCCAGGCTTGTGTATCAATAAAGTTATGTATTCAACAAAACATGAAGGGGGGGGAAGTAAACAGATCTGCTAGGATAATGTGATATCTTCCAGGGGAGAAGAAAAGCTCAGACTTGAAAAATAGGTATTGGGTGTGTAACACCCTACTACTACTAGTAAATTTATTGCAGCCGGAGCCACCGCCTGGGGCCTGTTCGTCTTACAAGGTAGAAACACCGTGACAATCCCACCAAAGACTTGAGTGGCCTAAATACCCCTTGGCACTCCTACCACTGGGACATAAAGGAAAATCACCTTAGAGGGCCCTGGAGGGGGAAAGGGTCGCCCCCGTAGCAACCACGGCACCCCGGTCACTGCAAAATTGGCGTCACAAACAGGATCTAATTTTTGTGCTTAGGAAGCCCCCTCTATCTGTAAAACCCCCTACAAGAGACTTTATTGCATGTACTTACTACTGGAAAGAGTCTATATTAGTTGCTGCACTGTGGCAAAGAAGGGGTTAATCAGCCATCTTGGATGTGGGCATCAGCTCTGGAGAAGGAAGACATCCACCAAGCAGAGGGGAGGACCCCAAACAGACCGCCTCCATAGAGGAACCAATCTTCCAGCAGGAGGAACAGAAGTACAGAGTACAAGTTCCCAGGAGGACAAAGAAATCAACTGCAACCCTTACAGGAAGTGAATCGGCGGCCATCTTGGAAAAGGGAAAATGCTGCTTTTTCTTCCCTGGATCCTAAGAAGCAATGTCCAGAGGTCTGAGTGAGTACCACTGGGAAAATAATCTTGCTAAAGACTGTTATGGGCTATAATCTGCTTGCTAGAGCATCATACTCTACAAAATTGAGAAGTTGCAGCGACTCTTAAAGGAGCCACGCACCAATTTTGTTGCTGTTACCCATAGCAACGTGTACTCAAATTACATTCTAACTGGCACTGAACCCTCTAGTCTGATACAAGGTAGCAAAAGCCATGTCTGACAGCGAAGATAGCACCCACTTGGACTGCGGTGATACACCAGCAGCTGCTGCAGCCACATGCATCATGCCTCTGACTATGCAATATTACTTTGGAGCACCTTGGCTCCCACGTTATTCAGGAGAACCCCATTCACTCAGGGAATTCCATGATAAAATGTTAGCTACCTTTAAGCTATATCCAGTATCTCAGGACCAGAAAGTGGAGATCCTGATTGGCCAGTTACAGGGAGCTGCACTCCGGGAGGTCAAGTCCTGGCCTTGGCCAGAGCGAAAAACAGCTGAACAGATCCTAGACAGACTCAGTACCACCTTTGAAACTAGGACCGCCTCTGAGCTAAAGATGTGCTTCTTTGGAAAGCGACAGCAGTCAAAGGAGACTTTGAGAGACTTTGCCCTGTCCCTGCAAGAAGCTCTGCATGCAGTTATCCACATAGATCCCCGTGAAGCTGAGGGACAAGATCAAACCCTCAGAGAACAGTTTATTGAAGGTGTCTTAGACGAATCCCTCAAACGTCAGCTGAAGATGCTGTCAGCTCAACACCCAGATACCCTGTTCTTAGATTTTAAGGAGCTTGCTATTGGCATTTTGGGAGAAGGTCAGCAGTCTGAACCTCCTGAAGTCAAGAAGAAATCGCCTGTCCAGCTACCTACTGTCTATGGCCAGATAGCTGAACATGGGTCCCAGGCACCTGTCCCAGATGCTGTCGCGGCCCTGACTGCTCAAGTCTCCCTACTAGCTGAGAATATGGAGAGAATGAGGAAGCAGCTGGAGTGATTGGAACATCAGCCCAAGACTGAGAAGGAGAATTCCACTTCACAAGGTCATCTTACACCCGGTCCACGGGAAGAGCGACGTCGGCTGACCATTAGAGTGTCAAATCCTGGATATCGTAGCTCCAGAAAACGCATATGCCAGCATTGTCAGAAGCCTGGACACACTGAAAGGGAGTGTTGGCAGTTAAGAGTATCCCCTGAGGCCAAGGACCACCCCTCAGGAGGAAGAATACTAGGTCCCAACGATCCAGCCTTTATGCCTAAGTATGTGGGCACGCGTCCCATGATTGAAGTTGGCATCAATGGAGTGAAGTTTTCTGCTTTAATTGATACCGGATCTCAAGTAACTACCATCCAGCAAGCAGCGTTCAAAAAATGCCAGAACGGAGCCCAGCTGACACAATCTCCAGAATCCTGGCTCTACATCATAGCCATTAATGGCCAAACAGTACCTATCTTAGGTTATTGGGAACCTACCTTACAGATTGAAGGTACCGAACGCCCACATCAAGGGGTAGTCGTGATTCAGGTTTCAGAAGATGACAATTGCCCTGTTGTCCTGGGGATGAATGTACTTGGCAACTGCTACACGGAAGTGCTGGAAGCTCTGAAGAAAGCTCTAGTAACTGCGCCCTCTGTAACGCAACATGCCATAAACCAGACCATCCAGATGCTAGCTGCCCAACAAAAATTTGGCAACCGCCAGGGTGAAATATGTCATGTTCGCATCAAGGATTCTCAACCTATCAAACTCCGACCTGGAGCAGAGACTCTGATATGGTGCAAGGCCTGCATCGGTGTCCGAGGTCAGGATTACCCAGCCCTTGTGGAACCCTTGCATCTACGAGATCATCCTCTAGTCCTAGCCTCTAGGAGCTTGGTCACTGTGTCAAATGGGAATGTACCCATACGCTTGGTCAATCTAAGTGACGAAATCATAGAATTAAAAAAGTTCTATCCAGTGGCAAGTCTATATCACGTCCGTCTACAAGACATCCTGGATCCCCCTACTGCTGCTGCACAACAATCGCTTCAAACAGCGGAGGCAGCCAAAGATCCGCTTGAGAACCCCTGGTGGACCGAACTACATATTGGAGATTCCACAACCTCTTCTGAACAGATCAAAGGTGTACTGGACTTAGTCAAGGAAAACCACCAAGTCTTCAGTAAACACCCCCTGGACTATGGTCAAACCAGCCTCATAAAGCACAGTATTCCAACTGGCACTCATCCTCCAATCAAAGAGAGATACAGGCCAGTGCCTCCTGCCATGTACCAGCAGGTGAAGAAGATGGTTCAGGATATGAAGACGGCTAACGTCATCCAAGCTAGTCACAGCCCCTGGGCTGCCCCTTTGGTCCTTGTAAAAAAGAAAGACGGAACCATTCGTTTCTGTGTGGACTACTGCAAGATCAACAACATTACGCACAAGGATGCATACCCACTGCCACGAATTGAGGAGTCTTTAGCAGCCCTGGGATCTGCTGCTTATTTTTCAACCCTGGATCTAACCAGTGGATACTGGCAAGTCCCCATGGCGCCAGAAGATAAAGAAAAAACAGCTTTCACTACCCCAATGGGTCTGTTTGAGTTCAACTACATGCCATTTGGATTGTGTAATGCCCCTGGAACATTTCAGAGACTCATGGAGAGATGTCTTGGACACAAAAACTTTGAGACTGTATTGCTGTACTTGGATGATGTGATTGTCTACTCCAAGACCTATGAAGAACATTTACAGCACTTAGCAGAGGTGTTCCAGACTCTGGCTTGTTATGGATTGAAAGTAAAGCCTTCAAAATGCCACTTACTGAAGCCCCAAGTGAAATATCTGGGACATGTTGTGAGTGCGAGGGGTGTGAAACCAGACCCTGACAAGATAGCTGCAGTACAAAGCTGGCCATCTCCTAAGACAGTCAAAGAAGTCAAGAGCTTTCTTGGATTTGCAAGTTACTACCGGAGATTTATCCCTTACTTCGCTCAAATTGCGGAGCCTATGCAGGAGCTTTTGAAGGGTCATCCTAAAGGCTCTCAGAATGCTAAGATACCGGTAGAGTGGAATGAAGAGAGAGAAGCCGCTTTCCAACTGTTAAAAGAAAAACTCACAGAGCCACCAGTTCTGGGCTACCCTGACTATAGCCTGCCATTCTGCCTCTATACCGACGCAAGTAAGAAAGGTTTAGGAGCTGTACTATCTCAGACACAAGCCGGAACTGAAAGAGTCATTGCCTATGCCAGTAGGTCTTTATGAGAACCAGAGTGGAATGACCAGAATTATAGCTCTTTCAAGTTGGAATTCCTAGCCTTGGTATGGGCTGTAACCGAGAAATTTAAGGATTATCTGGTAGCCACTCCTTTTACTGTCTACACCAATAATAATCCACTGGCTCACTTAAACACTGCACATCTAGGAGCTCTAGAGCAAAGATGGGCCTCTAGATTGGCGAACTTCAACTTCACCATCAAGTATTGGACCGGCAAAGCTAATGATAATGCTGATGCCTTATCCAGACTACCTGCTCAAAAAGAACTAGTTTGCAAAGATGAGCAATGAGAAGATGTGGAAATGCCCATATTATACTCCCGATTTGCCAGGCAGAAAGCCCTGCACACTGGACACAAAGCCTCCAAAGCCACTAATTCTCCAAAGACCGGTGATTCCTCACCTCCAGTTGAGAAAGAGCTCTGGCTCAAACTACAAGCCGAGAGCAGAGTCATCGGAGAACTGTTGGATTACTTTTCCAGTGGGCGCATACCGGAGAGAATCCGGCAGTGGAGAGCTGATCCGGAGCTAGTTCGCCTCTGGCGACAACGGAAACTGCTCTTCCTACAAAGAGATCTGCTCCTCAGGAGAACGCTTGATCCAGTCACCTGTGAACGCCTCCATCAGATAGTAGTGCCTCGAAGAGATGCTAAGATGGTAATGGGCATGTACCATAACAGGTCTGGTCATTTTGGGACCCAAAAGACGGAAGCCACCATCAGACGGCGTTTCTACTGGACTGGCATGAGAAGTGATATTGAAGCCTGGTGCCGGGATTGTCCCACATGTGCTGTAGCCCGAGGAGAAAGGCATGACCAGCGAGCACCCCTTCATCCAATAGTGAGTAGGAGTCCTCTGGAAATTGTGGCTATCGACCACGTGAAACTGGAACCCAGCAGATCTGGATATACCTACGCAATGACAATCATCGACCACTACACCAAGTTCGTCGTGGCCGTACCTGTAAAGGACTTAACTGCTCAAACAAAAGCAGCTGCCATGTGGAAAAGCTTCATTCAACCTTATGGGTCTCCAGACAAAATACTCACTGATCAAGGATCCGCATTTGAGTCTCAATTGTTCTATGAACTTTGTGCCTTTTACAACTGCAAAAAACTAAGGACCACTGCGTATCACCCGCAAGGAAATGGTCTGTGCGAAAAGATGAACCAGACATTAATCAATATGCTC
The DNA here is from genome assembly GCA_900303285.1 of Rhinella marina. Classification (NCBI taxonomy): domain Eukaryota; kingdom Metazoa; phylum Chordata; class Amphibia; order Anura; family Bufonidae; genus Rhinella; species Rhinella marina. Next base: position 807 of record ONZH01007086.1, on the reverse strand, counting down.
AAGGCTGTGCCACCTCACAAGAGGGCAGAGTGGCCGTTACTTCTACCTGAACTAGTGTACCTGTACAATAACACAATTCATTGCTCCACCGGGTACACCCCATACTATCTCATGTTTGGAAGACAGGGTCGTTTGCCTGCCAACCACACCCTCGATGTCCCCATGCTGGACTCTGAACCGCTCCTTCCTCAATCTGAGTGGGTAAAAGAGCATCAGAGACGTCTAGAAGATGCCAGAGAAATAGTGGAATCCAAAACAGAGAAGGCTCAGCAGAAATAAAAACAGGATTTTGATCTACATGCTCATGCTGAACCTTTACAACCAGGAGACCAGGTCTGGCTCAAAAACAATCACCCAGTAAGCAAGCTGGATAGTCGTTGGGAACGCGAGCCATATACAGTAGTTGCTGTTCCCTCGTCGGAAGTCTATGAAATCCAGAGAGAGGGTAAAGGTATTCAGCGAGTACATCGCAACAGACTCAAGAAATGCCTCCAGGAACCTGTTCAGGAGCAACCAGAAGTGGATGAGTGACCCGAGCTACCTTTATCTCTAGAAACCAAGCCGGAAACAGAATGGCCTTCCATGCTTGACCCCCTTCAGTGGTTTCTTCAACCTCAAATCCGTATCCTAATGCCAGTTTCGGAGACCACTGCACCTACAGAGCCAAGGCTGGTTACTGATTCTTCCTCACAAGTTCCGGACTCTACCCCCGTCCCCGGAGACTCTGAACTGCCTCTGCGGAGATCCCAACGGAACACTAGAGGTCCGCTGCCTGTTCGTTATAGGGACTTTCAGCTATAGCAGCGA
>ONZH01007085.1:0-38325 GCA_900303285.1 Rhinella marina | reverse complement strand
CCTCTCTCCAAACAATTTACGTCTTTGTCCTATCTTTCTCTCTCTCCAACACCATTTTCCGGATAGCTGCCATATACGGTTTTAAAACTGAGTAGTATACATACCACAGTTGATCAATCTCATAATTTACGACTGTACCGGTTGATGCTAAATTTTTAAGTTGGGGTCCTGCGTCGTCATTCTAAATACATCCGGCTGTTGTCACCACCACACACGCTAGCCCAGGGGGCACTCCTCTGGCTCTTCCAGCGAAACCTCCTTCCCCCCACCTACAGGCCCCTCTCCATACTATTTACCCGGATAGGGGACGTATTAGATATTGTACTGATGTTTTTTGTTTTTCTTCTTTTAATTGCCTCCTGACCTGTGATAGGCAGAGCATGGACACTCCCCTGGCCAGAGCAAGCTCTTTTTCCGTTTTCCGTGTTCGAAAAAATCCATTAAATATAGGGTCCCAAGATAGGGGACGTATACGGTATTAAACTAAGAAGAATCGATACCATACGGGTTAAAGCAACAGTTTTTCCAAATCCATTCTGGCTGTTGTCACCACCACACACGCTAGCCCAGGGGGCACTCCTCTGGCTCTTCCAGCGAAACCTTATTCCCCCCCACCTATAGGCCCTCTCTCCAAACAATTTTCCCGGGTAGGGGGACGTATTAGATATTGTACTGATTTTGAATTGCCTCCTGCGATAGATGGGAATTGAACCCGGATCAACTGCTTGGGAAGTAGCTATGCTCACCACTATACCACCAGCAGCCACAGCAACTGATAAGAACAGATACTAAACTTGATTCAGCTGCAGTGCCAGCATGAGCAGTGGTGTCACCTGCAGGCGGTGATGGACCTTCGTTGCACCTAGTTGGGTGCTTCCCTAACATGTGATGGGTATTTGCCTCGCCTTTCTTGGTCTGGGTGAGCACAATTGCCATGAGGGTAACCACCAGGCTGTTGCCTGAGAATTTGGGGTAATGGTGGGATTAGGCAGCCTCAGAGGCATCCATGCATGCTGCCCCTGCTGTTTCCTGTCCATTTCCGTGGTGTTTCCATCATTTTCTGAGGTTTCCAGGTTTTCACCCAGCCTTCCCTAGGCAGAGCCTTGGTCCCCCGCAAAAATGCTCGAGTCTCCCCATTGACTTCAATGGGGTTCGTTATTCGAAACGAGCACCCGAGCATCGGGAAAAGTTCGACTCGAATAACGAGCACCCGAGCATTTTAGTGCTCGCTCATCTCTAGTGAAGACCAAAGAGCTGTCGAAGGACACCAGAAACAAAATTGTAGACCTGCACCAGACTGGGAAGACTAAATCTGCAATAGGCAAGCAGCTTGGTGTGAAGAAATCAACTGTGGGAGCAATAATTAGAAAGTGGAAGACATACAAGTCCACTGATAATCCCCCTCGATCAGGGGCTCCACGCAAGATGCAGAAGGCTGGGACCAACATAACAAAGGCTACCGTCAGTAACGCACTACGCCGCCATAGACTCAGATCCTGCAGTGCCAGACGTATCCCCCTGCTTAAGCCAGTACATATCCGGTCCCGTCTGAAGTTATCTAGAGAGCATTTGGATGTTCCAGAAGAGTATTGGGAGAATGTCATATGGTCAGAGGAAACCAAAGTAGAACTGTTTGGTAGAAACACAACTCGTCGTGTTTGGAGGAGAGTGAATGCTAAGTTGCATCCAAAGAACACCATACCTACTGTGAATAAATGGGGGTGGCAATATCATGCTTTGGGGCTGTTTCTCTGCAAAGTGACCAGGACGACTGATCCGTGTATATGAAAGAATGAATGGGGCCATGTGTTGTGAGATTTTGAGTGCAAACCTCCTTCCATCAGTGAGGGCATTAAAGTTGAAACGTGGCTGGGTCTTTCAGCATAACAATGATTCCAAGCACACCTCCAGGGCAACGAAGGAGTGGCTTCGTAAGAAGCATTTCAAGGTCCTGGAGTAGCCTAGCCAGTCTCCAGATCTCAACCCCATAGAAAACCTTTGGAGGGAGTTGAAAGTCTGTGTTGTCCAGCAACAGCCACAAAACATCACTGCTCTAGAGGAGATCTGCATGGAAGAATGGGCCAACATACCAGCAACAGTGTGTGCCAACCTTGTGAAGACTTACAGAAAATGTGATTTTCTGGATTTGTTTTCTCATTTTGTCTCTCATAGTTGAGGTCTACATATGTGATGTCAATTACAGGCCTCTTTCATCTTTTTAAGTGGGAGAACTTGCACAATTGGTGGCTGACTAAATACTTTTTTTCCCCACTGTATACACACTGCATCTATTATACATTGTACCTCATATATCACTACACTGCTGTATATATTATATACCTGTACACACTGCATCTATTATACCTCATACCATGTGACCATTGGAAATGTGAACTTTTAAGTCACACCTCCTTTTACCCACTCCATTCTACCTTCTACCAGAAGGCTCTCTTCCTCCAACTCCAGCCTCACTGCTCCTGTCCTGCAAGTCCCAAACAGAAGTAAGACATTTAAATGGGGACAATGCTGCTGCCACTGAGAAAGGAGTTGTCAGGGGACAATAATGCTGGGCATTTTATTATGGTGGTATTTATTTGGGGCTATGGGGTAGATGTTTTGTGCTGCAATGTAATGTTTATATGGTAAAGCTGGGGAGTTATTTCGGGATGCATGCTGGTGCTCGGAGGTCTTTTTGGCTGCATGGTGGTATCAGACGCTGCTGTGAAGGTATTTTGAGCATTATATTATTATGGTATGTGTTACTGTTGGAGATGGTAATGTAGGTCCTTGACCATCTGATTCGGCATTTTTGTATTCTACTTTTATTTCCTTTGTTGTATTGATGGTTGACATAGGGGCATGACCAAGTAAAGAAAAAATTCACAGTGTGAATTGCACACCATTATTTTTATGCAATATTATTTGTGGGCTGGTGGGGCTTGTGTGCCGGGGCTGCTTTGTAATCCCAGACTTGCCCTGATGGCACACTCAGCAGCAAGCATATTTCATGGAGCAATGATCAGGGGCTAGGAATGGGTAGTGGGAGGGGCTAAGGATGGGGCATAGGGGCCCAATTCAGATACTTACTATGGGGCCCAATTATTTCCATTTATATGGCAGTTGTAGAGAGAGCTGAGCCTCTAGGAGTAACAGCAATGCTCCGGTTGATCCTAGAGGCTCATTTACATATATTAAAACTTCAATTTTCTGAGCAATTTGGGTACATATGAACAAGGGACCAACACAGATGCTTTCCACTGCCAAGCGCTCATGCAACAGGTCAGTCGGTTTCATAGGTACAAATCTAAAGATCTAAAGGGAGTCGTGTCAGCTAATTTTATTAACTCAAACAGTTTGAATTGCATTGTAGTTAATATACACAGTTCACAAATTTTGTGATGCTGAAAAAACAAACTTTAACGCAATATTATAATGAGCTCTCATGTGCCCAGGGGCATTCTCTTTTGCTGCAGGTGCCCAGGGGCGTTCTCTATTGCTGTAAGTGCCCAGACCCCTCAGCGCTTCTCGTCAATAACTCCTCCCTTGTCTTTGCTAAGCCAGCCCAGTGTGTTGCTTACATCACCGTCTGCTCCTCAAATCCCGAGCCTAGGCACATGACCTCCAAGCCCAGGCAATACCCACTGTGGAATCTGCATGAATGATCAGATGTGCCATATGCTTGTGTGAAACAGGATAACCAGAAGAGGGCATTGTGTGGTGCATGCGATTCAAGCAGTTTAAGTTGACAAAATTAACTGACAAACTCCCTTTGGACATAAGTTAATCATAACTGATGTGTAATGCAGTATGTGTCCAGAGCCAATACCTTGATCTTGATCTAAAGCTAATAATCTAGCACTGAGCTACAGCTGGTTATAGTATACTTTACCTTGAGACTTTCTGAAGCTATGGCTTCAGATTATTCTAGTAGGAGTAATATGGACTTTTTTCATGTCATCACACATCATATCAATCCTTAATCATACTTGCTGTCTGATTGTCACATGAGAAGATGAGCAGTTGCTCTTTTCAAAGGTTCCTTTAAAGAGGACCTGTCACCTCTCCTGACATGACTGTTTTAATAACTACATGCATTCCCCATGTAATAACAATTCTGGAACATCTATTCTTATGGCTCTATGTTGTGGCCATTCCTTTATTATTCCAGCTGGTGCTGAAAAAAAATGGCTAAGTTGCGTGTAGCAACTGATCAGATTCCACCTGTCATTTTTCAGATGGGCAATTGACAACTACGTCAGTATTCATTAGCATCAGTTTTGATAAAGGCTCCCAATTTGTTTAAATCTGCTGTTTGATGTGGTAAACGACCTTGTGGTTTTTATATTCATTTTACATGTTTCTCTATCTAATCTATAGAAACTGCACATCCAGTTACTACATGACAAAACCACTCTTGGAAATTTACCTAGCCATCAGGATTAACCCACTGTCTATTGATTTGACTCCCACTGGCTTTCCTGGTTTAGACTCTGGCTTGTACTTCTCTGCTGCTACCCTTTGGCATCTGGTAGGTCTGCTACCTGTGAGCTTACATCTGTTTTCTGCTTCCTTACTCCACAGACATAACCTGGGTCCCTTGCAGCCACTTTACCTGCTTTTCTTTTCATGAGTTTTGCAACTGAAGCCTAGCTGTCAGTCACAAAAGCTTTGTCCTTTCATTCACTATGATGTACATATATGGCATCCTATAGGAAGTACTGTATACACTACAGATCATGTACATGTATATCATTCTGGGGTTAAGGGATTATTAGACTGTCTTGTCGGTTGGACGATATCAAAAATATTCAGACGATAACGATATTAAGAAAATTATCGCGATAACAATATATATCGCAATAAGTACCCATTTAAAAGAAAATAAAACACAAGGAGACATTACACTGTGTGGGGGCCGCGAGGAGAAGTTATACTGTATGGGGGCAGCCACAAGGAGACCTTATACTCTATGGGGGCAGACACAAGGAGACGTTATACTGTATGGGGCAGCCTCAAGGGAACGTTATACTGTATGGGGGCAGCCACAAGGGGACGTTATACTGTATGGGGACAGCCACAAGGAGACGTTATACTCTATGGGGGCAGACACAAGGAGACGTTATACTGTATGGGGCAGCCTCAAGGGAACGTTATACTGTATGGGGGCAGCCACAAGGGGACATTATACTGTATGGGGGCAGCCCACAAGGGGATGTTACACTGTATGGGGCAGCCACAAGGAGACGTTACACTGTATGGGGGCAGCCACAAGGAGACGTTATACTGTATGGGGGCAGCCAGGAAACATTATACTGTGTGGGGGCAGCCACAAGGAGACATTATACTGTATGGGGCCACAAGGAGACATTATACTGTATAGTGGCAGCCACAAGGAGATGTTATACTGTATGGGGCAGCCTCAAGGAGACATTATACTGTATGGGGGCAGCCACAAGGAGACATAATACTGTATAGGGGCAGCCACAAGGAGACATTATACTGTATGGAGGCCACAAGGAGACGTTATACTTTATGGGGGCCACAAGGAGACGTTATACTGTATGGGGGCTGCCACAAGGAGACATTATACTGTGTGGGGGCCACAAGGAGACATTATGTTAACACTTTGGACACCTAGCATGGCACTTTTAGTGATTCTTTTGATCTTGACCTCTGGCTTGCTCTTGACTATGTTTCAGCCCTCTGCCTAATGTTTCCTGTCTGCTTTCCTGGTTCAAGGCCACGCCAATGTACCTGCAGAATTACATGGCTATTTCGGGGCCCAATACATGGTGGTTCTCTGCAGTGAAGTCCATAACTACTTGTGGAGGTTACGGGTTGAAAACCAGGGGATCCCTTAGGCTTCACACCCCAGTCTAGACTTTACCAATCAGATGGTAGCCTAAGAATCTATGATCTCCACTACTCTGTACATGATTACATGAGATGTAACGCTGCAGAAGACCACTATGAACTAATGGTAACCAACAGCTTATGTTAATTATAAAAATACTTATTATATGATTGATTGCTTTTGGTGACATGCTCTTTAAAAGGATTTTCCAAGTTATTTTTATTCATGATCTATCCCCCTGGATAGCTCACCAGTATCTGATCGTTTGTGGCTTGACACCTGGGACCTCCGCAGATCAGCTGTTTGAGAAGTCACTGGCACTCACAGTAGTGTGGTGGCCTTCTCAGAGCTTTCTGTAGGCCATGTGATTTCATGTTAATTGGTCACATGGCTCAGGCGCAACCAAACCCCAATGAAGTGAAGGGGGCTGAGCTGTGATACCAAGCACAGCCACTGTCCAATGTAAGGCTCTGTGCTTGGTGAGCAGAGAGAAGGCTTCGGTGCTACTGTGAGTGCTGGTGTCTTCTCAAACAGCTGATCGGCGGGGGTCCTGGATGTCGAACCTCCCACTGAATAGGTTCTTATTAGTGGTGAGTCCAACACTGATTAGATTCTGATGACCTCGCCAGAGGATAGGTCATCAGTAAAAATATCTTGGAAATCCCTTTAAAGTTATACATCTTACAAATACAATGTATATAATTGTATTCTGCTTGATAACTTGAACAGAAAGTGAAGTATCTCTGAATAATATAAGCCAAACCCACAAGAATCTTTGGCATACCATAGCTGATTCATCATTCATGACTTGTATCCTGCACAGCGGTTAATAGGCATTTCATAAGAATATGAGCATGCACCAGAATCAGCTCTAATTACCATTTCATGTTTTTTTTAAAGTGCTCCAAGTATAACTATAGTTAGAAACCTTGTTCATTCCTGTGATTCATATTATATTTGTGTGAACAATGAGAGAATAGTAGTTTTCCATATTTATGTTTGAAATTTTACATTAACCATATTTAATCCAGCTAGCAGAGAAGAAGTCTGTGTATTATTACGGTAATGAGTATTACACAAAGATTTTTATTTCTGGACAGTTAGAAAGGTTCATGTTTCATGATTGTAAATTGTAGTGAAGTGGCTGTAGTTGGGAGTTATCCCCTTTTTTTGTTCCTCAGCTATGTCATGTGACCAACACCCCGACTCTCCAACTAAAACACTGCCTTATGTTTCAGCAGGGAGCCCGTTTTTCCAATAATTCCTATTGGAGCTTTGATGTTAGGGTGCATTCACATGACCATATGTATTTTGCGGACTGTAAAACGCAGATCTGCAAAAAATACAGATGACATCCGTGTGATGTCTATGTTACGACAAGAGTAGGACATGTTTTATCTTTTTTTGTAGAGCTACCAAACGGACATATGGATGTGGAACAGCACATGGTGTGCTGTCCAAATTTTTTGCTGACCCATTGAAATAAATGGATCCGCATCCGATCCACAAAAAAAATGCAGATTGGATGCGGGCTAAAAATACGATGGGGTGGATGGGGCCTTAGGCCCCATTCACACGACCGTATGTTCATTTCCGTATCTTATCCACATTTTTGCTGATAAGATGCGGAACCATGCGGACCCATTCATTTTTCCATAGGAGAAAAAAAATGTGGAATGCACACCGTGTGCATTCCGCATGCGTATATTACGGAAGTTCTCCCGCAAAAAAAAGGAAACATGTCCTATACTTGGCCGCAAAACACGTCCGTAGCCCCATTAAAGTCAATGGTTCTGCAAAATTACGGAACACTGCAGAATACTTTCCGTATGTCTTCCGTTCAGTTTTTATACGGATCACGGAATACATACGGTCGTGTGAATGGGGCCTTACTGAGAGGAAAAACTTATATTTTCTACAGTCCGGCTAGTGTGCAGCACACGACAGAAATTTTTCACTGCACTGTATAATATATAAGGCCCCATTCACACGACCGTATGTTCATTTCCGTATCTTATCCGCATTTTTGCTGATAAGATGCGGAACCATACGGACCCATTCATTTTTCCATAGGAGAAAAAATTCAGAATGCCCACCATGTGCATTCCGCATCCGTATATTACGGAAGTTCTCCCGCAAAAAAAAGGAAACATGTCCTATACTTGGCCGCAAAACACGTCCGTAGCCCCATTAAAGTCAATGGGTCTGCAAAATTACGGAACACTACGGAAGACTTTCCGTATGTCTTCCGTTCCGTTTTTATACGGATCACGGAATACATACGGTCGTGTGAATTGGGTCTTATTCTGACAGGACTGAACAGAGAACTGACTTCTGGTCCACACATAACACATTTTTTTAATTAAAAAAAAAACATTAAAATAGGTGAGTAGTGTTTTTTATTTTTCTGCTATTTGAAATTTTTAAAGAAACTGGATAACCCATTTTTTACATTTCATGCAGGACCAGGAGTATAATGCTGGATCCCTCAGGCTACAATGATATTTGGTAAAAATGGCATTTTGTTGATCATCCACATTTAACTTATAATGCCAATGGCAGCATGCACTTTGCTGTGAAGATCCACCTCATCAACATAGGCATTTCAGTCTGTTAGTGCTGTATTACTGAAATGTATACGCTGTATAGTACATGTACTTGTGTTTACCTATACCAGGATGAGCTCATTTTGACTTGTGTTTACTTTATATGTAATAGTATTCTGTAATAGTAAATCTGAGAGCACTAAACCAGTACACTAATGCCTAGGTCTATATAGGAAAGTTCACAGGAATGAACATAAAAAAAAATCTTTCCTGAAAACTAATTCTTAAACTTCACGTTAATAATAAAAGCACATGTGACTTTTTAATATTTTTTATTCAAGAATTCTACTGCATTTATTTGCTAAACATGTTACACTCAGGGGCAGGGCCGGTTTTAGACAAAGTGTGGCCCTGGGCAAAATTGAAAGTGGGGCCCCAAATCCTGAAATATTGGACCAGCAGTCTGACAGCACTTTGTAGGCACGGACAGCGGTTGCAACCACAGCAGCTGATTGTAGACTGCCACATCTCTCTTTAGCCTTTCCACTATAAGGCCCCTTTCAGACGAGCGAGTGTCACGCTCTGGACTCGTAGCGAGACACCCAGCCTGAACTTCCAGCATTGGCCGGGTCGCAAAGCATTAAATTGATTTATGATGCTATGTAACCCTTACAGTTCTGGAATGTATAGAATAGCACTGGATATATTTCAGACCTCCAAGGGTTACATAGCATCATAAATTAATACAATGCTATGCGACCCCGGCAGTGCTATACTACAGAGTAGTTTCTGTGCTTAAAAATCCAGTTTTTTTGGATGTGGTTTTTATTTTCTGCTGCATTTTATAACACACTTTTTGATACAGTTGTGGCGTGGGTTTTCATTAATGACCATTTTTAAAGGGAATTCTGGACATAGAACCTGCATGAATAATGGTCAGGGCACTTTTTTTTTTCCATGGTGCAGTTTCTAAAACCACAAGCAGAAAAAAAAGGGGGTGTCCCACCCGTCCCCTGAAGTGAAGGGAGAGCACAGTGTGCATCTATGGTCATCCTCCATTAGGGTACATTCACACGACCGTGTTGAGTCCTTTCCGTTTTGCGGTCCGCAAATAACTGAACCGTGTGTCCGCATTTTGCGGAAGAATCGCTTCCGAATGTGTTCCGCATGTCTTCCGTTTTTTACGGTCCGCAAAAAACGGAAGGTTTAAAAAAAAAAAGAGAGAGAAAAAAAAAGAATAATTCATAGTTGTCAAGGCCTTCAATTATACGGATCCGCAAAAAACGGATAACATACGGAAACCATTCCGTATGTCATCCGCAAATTGCGGATCCATAGACTTGAATGGGGCTGCGGACCGATCTGTGCGGACAATAGTAGGACAAGCTTCATATTCTTGCGGACCAGAAATGCGGAAATACGGATGCGGACAACATACTGAATGTTGTCCGCACATTTTATTCACCCATAGGAATGAATGGATCCGCATCTATTCCGCAAAATGCGGAACGGATGCGGATCGGACGCGGATAAAATTATACGGTCGTGTGAATGTACCCTTATGCTGATCACTGGCAATTCCATAGCAGTGAATGGAGATAATGCTGCGGATGACACTGTTATGGGGGATCTGTGGATGAGACACTGATATGGGGGATCTGTGGATGACACACTGTTATGGGGGATCTGTGGATGACACTGTTATGGGGGATCTGTGGATGACACTGTTATGGGGGATCTGTGGATGAGACACTGTTATGGGGATCTGTGGATGAGACCCACTGTTATGGGGGATTGTGGAAGACACTGTTATGGGGGATCTGTGGATGACACTGTTATGGGGGATCTGTGGATGAAACACTGTCATGGGGGATCTGTGGATGACACTGTTATGGGAGATCTGTGGATGACACACTGTTATGATGGATCTGTGGATGACACTGTTATGGGGGGGATCTGTGGATGACACTGTAATGGCGGATCTGTGGATGACACTGTTATAGAGGATCTGTGATTGACACTGCTACGGGAGAAGTCGCTGTGATATGGCCACAATGTGTGACAAGTACTGAAAAAAAGACACTGCTAATTCGGGCCTCAGATTCTTAATCTATACACCAACACCGCCCTTCCCCCAATAACAATGCAGACCACCTAAACAAAGACCTCTATGGCCCAGACAGCCACGGCCATGTCACAAGCACAACACAAGCACGCTATTTGATGGTGTCCTAAAAGTGCTGCAGATCTAACTCATACTGGAGTCACACAGAATCCACAGGACACAGGAACTCACATAGAGGGAACACAGATAGCACACACAGCTCACACATGGCACACACAGAGGGCACAGGAAGCACAAACAGCTCACACAGTGGACGCACAAGGAGTATACACTGGGAGCACAGGGAGCGCGCACAGAGGGCACAGGGAGCGCGCTCGGAGGGCACAGGGAGCACGCACAGAGGGCACAGGGAGCGCACACGGAGGGCACACACAGCAGACACAGATGGCCAAGGGAGCTCACAGAGGGAGCACAGGGGAACCATGGAGCTGACAGTGGGAACTGACAGGTCAGTGGCCATCAGTAGTTGAGGGCAGTGCAGGGCTGCTACAATGTGTGACCCCCAAGCAACCCTGCACCCACCCCCCCCACAGACACTTACTGGATGGACTTACCAGGGGCTTTGATAAGAGGGTTCTGGGAGCCCCCTGCATCCAGCAGCTGAGGCCAGAGCCTGGGGGTCAGATGCAGCATATGGTCCTGGCATCCCAGTCTGATGTTTAGGCCTCCAACCAGGAGCAAGTGCAGGCAAAGGATAGGGGCAGTGATATGTTAGCTCCGCCCACACAGAACATCCCGATGCCGGTCTGTGGAAGGATTCTAATGTACTGCTGTCAAGGAGGTCTGGGGAGGGGATACTGTGCGGGGGACTATAGCGGCAGGTGTTTACAGGGGAGAGAGAGGCAGTCAGGGAGCATGTGGAGGAGGAAAAAAAGCCTCCCACCATAAACCTACCTAACTATAAACAGCAGGGGCCCCTTCTGGAAAGGGGCCCCTGAGCAATTGCCTTGTTTGCCCCCCCTAAAGCCGGCCCTGCTCAGGGGTGCACCATCCAGGAGGTCAGTTGAGCCTCTTGCCTCAGGATGTGGCTGCTCTTCCAGGAAAGCAAGTAAACAGCAATTTAGCTTGTTGCGCAGCATTCCTGTGCAGCCCTTGAAACATATGTGCTTTTGGGGGTAGTGTATGTTGCGATTTTGTTGCAGTTTTTTTCCTGCGAATTACAGCAAAAAACGATGTATGATAATCTCTAGACATACATTTATGCAGGAGAGGCTGAAGGATATATAGTGAGTATAGTCACTTGAATCTATCCCATGACAAGACTCCACCTAGTAGAAAAAGCCTGAGAGAAAGAGGGATATATATATATGGATACTGCACAACAGAGGTCGCCCAGAAGACTAAAAATATTCCTCTTACCATTTTTTATCCCAGGAGGAGTACAAAAGTTGCAGTAATTGAAATGCATAATACGTAAGCCTACACTTGTTCAAATATGCGTTTGAGGCTACATTTGGAGCCTCTATTTCAGATTCTGTCAAAAAGACCGGAAAAAAGCCTCCTATGTCTGGTAAAAAGACAGGATCCCAAACGAAAACTGAATGAACTCCATCATAGTCAGTGGAGTCTGTTTAGCTTCTTCCCTGTCAGTTAGGCCGGGTTTACATCACGTTTTTGTCATACATTTAACGTACACAAAAAGTTCCATTGTAAAAAAAAAATCCTACATGTTTTTCCCATCCTGCAAAAAAGTATACTTTTTTTTTTTACAATGGAACTCTATGGTGACATATGCCACAGTATGGCATCTGTCAATTTTGTGTACATTAAGCCCTTAATCAAGCACTTCCGTTATTTTCGTTGTCCTGCTCATGTAACAGAGCTGTACAACAGGAATAAGTAGCAATGAACAGGTGGGTATACATGCAGGGGAACCATTATTAGTCTAAATAACATCAGGCAATTATAGTCAAGTGATAAAGTACAGTCCGATATAGTGTATATTCTCTGTACTTTATCACTTGGCTGTAATAGCCTGACTGCATTCACTACACACACTACTTAATCAAGCACTTCCGTTATTTTCGTTGTCCTGCTCATGTAACAGAGCTGTACAACAGGAATAAGTAGCAATGAACAGGTGGGTATACATGCAGGGGAACCATTATTAGTCTAAATAACATCAGGCAATTATAGTCAAGTGATAAAGTACAGTCCGATATAGTGTATATTCTCTGTACTTTATCACTTGGCTGTAATAGCCTGACTGCATTCACTACACACACTACTCACAAAAAGTTATGGATATTTTGCTTGTGGGTGAAATTTCAGGATGAACCAAAATGTACTCTAGCTTTTACAGGTAAACCTATTGTGACCTCCTATAAATTTTTGAATGCACATGTCCAACTGTTCAGTGTTTCATTACTTTTTGCACAACTTACTGTTCTGGTATTTGATCCAATACATTTCCTGGTTCAATTAGAATTGGTATTTAAACAGTCCTCCTCATCATGCTGTTCACATTTTGACATCATGAGACCAAGACAATACCTAAAAATTGATCAACATTACCTCCTCACTGCGAGGCTTTTAGCAGTATGTTCTCAGATGGAAGTGGCCACTGAGCTTACAGTGTCACAGAATGTAATCAGTAGTTTGCAACAGAGAGACTGGAAGAGTCACAGAAAAGCATAGAAGTGAACATCCTTTGGCCACATCCCACACTGATAACCAGTTCATTGTGAACAATGTCCTGTGGAACCGGATGATGAATGCCACACAACTCCAGGCACATTTAAGGGAGGTGAGAGGCACCCAAGTGTTACATCAGACCATTCAATACTATTTAAATCAGCGTGGTCTGCATGCTAGGCGACCTGCAAGGGTACCTGACCTCACCATCGGGTACAGGCGTCACTGTCTTGCATGGGCTATAGAGCATCAACGCTCTACAAGGGACCAGTGAGCCTCAGTGCTGTTCACTGATGAAAGTCAATTCACGCTGAGCAGGAATGATGGCCGCCATCAACGATCGGGTGATCTTTATGTTATATGCGTAATTCAAGTGGTTCTGTGTAAGTTATTAAATTGTCTTTGTGCAAAGCCTCTGTTTTGTACATCTGTGCTCTGTCTCTGTTTATCTGAGAACAAAGTGCATGGAGGTTTCATCCTTTCATGGGTAAAAGCCATTTCTGACTGAAGGAGAAGGAGTTAGCCGTGTGGAGAAACTAGGCATTCTGAGGAGGATCACAGTGTTTTGTGGAAAGCGTTCACCATATAAGGAAAGTGATTCTACCTGTTCCAAGGAGTGCAGGTCCATGTTGTACTTTGACTTATGAACATGGGACCAACTCAGATGCCTTCAGCTGCCAAGTGCACATCCAACAGGTCAGTCAGTTTCATAAGTACAAATTTGCTGACAGATGCCCTTAAAGGTGATTCACCATAATACCAGATAAACCAATCCACTATAAGCAAAGTTACTTAAATGGTATGCAATGTTTTGTACAGAACACAATAAGTCCACTAGAATACACAATAGTAATATATAGTTTTACCAAGTGCAGAGAGATAAATTGATAGTCCTTTTTTTGTAATTGCATAGACCATGTCTCAGGGATCGTAGCTAATGTGATGTTGTGTTGCTGCCACCCAGGACTTCCATACTCTGAAATCATAACAGGGCCACAGCAAGGTCTACTTTCCCTAATATGCCCTGTCAAGGCTGTTGTGCCCTAAATGTTCTCATAATATAGAATCATCGCCCTGACAAGGGCAGTCCCATCTGGAACCTTTCCCTGTTGTCCAGGCCTTAGATGTCCCTAACCCAGGGAAGTTGATAAATGTGCCCCATTGTATGAATGCCAACCAATCGTAGTCCCATAAAGGAAAAATAACAGCTTTTACTCCCAATATGTATCATATGGTTGAGTTCCCCCCTAACTCATCAGTAGAAAGTAGAACCAGAGCTGAGAGGGAAATGAAATATACAGCAGGGGAAGTGGTGAGAGTTATTATAGGCAACATGCAAAATTTAGCTGTTCATTGGGGCTATTTAGAATGGAAAAACTAAGGTCAAAAATCCAATATGTTTCTCTTTGGAAGATCTTTTTGTTCCAATTGCCACCTCTGTGGGACAGTCACACTAATTCATTTTCCAGAGATTTAATCATATTTATAGCCATCTGAAAAAAAAATGGGTACATGTAATGCACATGCACATATTACTTCTGAGCATAATTTATAAGCATCTCCATTGAGGCTCTTAGTTTATGTTTTAACAGGGCATATTAGGGAAAGTGGACCCTGCCCTGGACCTGTTATGATTTACAAAGTGTGGAAGTCCTGGATGGCAGCAGCATCACATACCATTACAGCAGATTTTTTTTTAACCTTTCTTACATTGTTTATTAACGTTTTTTCATGTGAAAAATGAAATGAGTTTTATGAGTTTTTTCATAAAATAGTTATCAGTTATCATTCCCCATATGTCTACTTTATATTGGCATCATTTTGTAAATGTCCTTTTATTTTTTAGGAGGTTACAAAGCTTAGAAGTTTAGAAGCCATTTTTCAAATTTTCAACAAAATTTCCCAAACCATTTTTTAAGCACCAATTCAGATATAAACTGATTTTGAGGGGCTTACGTAATGGAAACTACCCATAAATTACCCCATTTTAGAAACTACACCCCTCAAATTATTCAAAACTGACGTTATAAACTTTGTTAACCCTTTAGGTGTTCCACAAGAATTAAAGGTAATTGGAGGCGAAATTTCAAAATTTCATTTTTAAGCAGATTTTTCATGTTAATGAATTTTTTTTCTTGCAACACAGCAAGGAAAAAACTAATCCTCAATATACATTACTCTGATTCTGCAGTTTACAGAAATACCACATATGTGGAGGTAAACTTCTCTTTGGGCACGAAGCAGTGGTCAAAAGGAAAGGAGCGCCATATGGATTTTGGAGGCAGATTTTGCTAGAATGGTTTTTGGGCACCATTTTGTAATTGAGAGACCCTGACGTACCCCTACAGTGGAAACCCTCAAAAAGTGACCCCATTTTGGAAAGTGCACCATTCAAAGAATATATTAAGGGGAGTACTGAGCACTTTGAGCCCCTAAGCGTTTTACGGAATTTAAAAACACTTGGCTGTGAAAATGAAAAGTTCCATTACTTCCAATAAAATGTTGCTTTAGCCCCAAATTTTTCATTTTTATAAGGGGTAACAGGAGAAAAAGTACCCCATAATTTGTTACCCATTTTCTCCTGAATACGGCAACACCCCATATGTGGTGGTACATTGCTGTAGGGACACATGGCAGGACTCGGAAGGAGCGCCATATGGCTTTTACAGTGCAGATTTTAATGGATTAGTTTACGGGAGCCATTGGTTTTTATTTTTTAAGTGATTGTCTTATGTGAGGGCTCAATTTTTGCGGTATGAGGTGATGTATTTATTGGTACCATTTTGGGATACATAAGGCTTTTTGATTGCTTGGTATTACACTTTTTGTGAGGCAAGGTGAATAAAATGGCTACGTTTTGTTTCATGTTTTTATAGAGCATTCACCTGAGGGGGCATATAATGTGATATTTTTATAGAGCAGGTTGTTACGGATGTGGCGATACCTAATATGTCTATCATTTTTATATTGTTAAAGGGTTTCTGTCACCAGATTTGGGCATACTAAACAGGATGGCATTTGCAATGTGCAAATGCCACCTGATGCCCAATCTGGTTTTCTTACAGTAATCAGATCATCCGTTTTCTTAAAAAAAGCACTTTTATAATATGTAAATTAGGCGTACTAGGTGCAAGAGGCGTTTACCTTGCACCTAGTAATCGCCGTGTTCCTACCTCTAGTGCCGCCTCCTTCTTCCTGATTGACAGGGCCAGGCAGCTTGCTCGATGAGCTGCCGGCCCTGACCTCGATCGAAATCCCGCGCCTGCCGCCGTGTAGGCTAAATTCTGCGCAGGCGCAGATAGTTCACCCGGCCGCCCGGCTCCTGCCTCTCTCACTGCGCCTGCGCCGTGCGGACTAAAAGCGGCGCAGGCGCAGTGAGTTCCGCCGGATCCCGGGTCTCACTGCGCCTGCCGCCGCTTTTACTCCGCATGGCGCAGGCGCAGTGAGAGAGGCAGGAGCCGGGCGGCCGGAGTGAACTATCTGCGCCTGCGCAGAATTTAGCCTACACGGCGCAGGCGCGGGGATTTCGATCGAGGTCAGGGCTGGCAGCTCATCGAGCAAGCTGCCTGGCCCTGTCAATCAGGAAGAAGGAGGCGGCACTAGAGGTAGGAACACGGCGATTACTAGGTGCAAGGTAAACGCCTCTTGCACCTAGTACGCCTAATTTACATATTATAAAGTGCTTTTTTTAAGGAAAACGGATGATCTGATTACTGTAAGAAAACCAGATGTTTTACACAGTGAAAGCCTTTTAAACAGAAAATCTTGTTTTTGTGTTGCCATTTTCTGAGAGCCGTATTTTTTATATTTTTCTAGCGATTGTCTTAGGTAGGGTCTCATTTTTTGCGGCATAACATGGCGGTTTGTTTGGTATCATTTTGGGGTACATAAGACTTTTTGATTTCTTGGTTTTACACGTTTTGGCATCGTTTTTTAAACATTTTTTACAGTATTCACTTGAGGGAGCATATCATGTGATATTTTTATAGAGCAGATTGTTGCGGACACGGCAATACCTAATATGTCTATCATTTTTATTTTTCTTAAGTTTTACACATTAGATGCATTTATGAACAGAATTAAATCTTGTTTTTGTGTTGCCATTTTCTGAGAGCTATAGCTTTTTTTATTTTTCCAATGTAAATAAGAAAAATGCAGCACTCACCAACTTGACTTTGCAGCTTTATTCATACATAGGTAAAAGCGACGGTAGATGGGGGTACAGCACACAGAACAGGCAACAGCCGTTTCACGCCTCCTTCGCTTCCTCGCTTTTACCTATGTATGAAGAAGGCTGCAAATTCAAGTTGGTGAGTGCCGCCTTTTTCTTATCTACATTGGAGTTTTTGTATCAAGCTATATATGGGCTGAACACCGCTGAAGTAAGCGTACTTTGGAGACACGTCCTGGTTGGTTTTGTGGACTAGTACACTCATGGCAGTGCCGAAGACAATTTCTATTGTTGTTTTTTTTTTTTGGGGGGGGGGGGCGATTGTCTTAGGTAGGGTCTTATTTTTTGCAGGATGAGATGACGGTTTGATTGGTACCATTTTGGGGACATACACTTTTGATCGCTTGGTATTACACTTTTTATGAGGGAAGGTGACCAAAAAATGGCTGTTTTGGTACTGTTTTTTTTTTTTTTTACTGCGTTCACCTGGCGGAGTGGATCATGTGATATTTTTATAGAGCCGGACACGGCGATACCTAATATGCCTACTTTTCTGTTTTCTAACCTATTTTTTTTACATTTTTTTTTACTATAGTTTGGCAAAAGGACGCTTTTTTTTTACTTGAAACTTTTAATTGTTTTGTAAAAATTTTTTTTTTTACTTCTTTTTTTCACTTTATGTTTTGTCCCACTCTGGGACTTTTGAGGGGTCTGATCCCCTTTACAATGCATTACAATACTTCTGTATTGTAATGCATTGGCTGTAAGCATATTACTCACTGTAATACACTTACAGCTTCCTGCCTGTGAGATCCAGGGGGCTGGATCTCACAGGCTGTCACGGAAGACAGCCACGATGCCTAAGGAAGGCATCGGGCTGCCTTCCCAGCCATCGGGTCCCCGTCACAGCAGCGCGGGGACCCAATGGCCTGTCCCTCCAGCTCCACACATCGCAGGTGCCGCAGTCAGCGCTGACCGCGGCACATCAAAGGTTAATGCGCTGGCATCTGTGTTTTCACCGATGCCGGCACATACAGCAGGGGTCTGGCTTATGGGAACAGCCGGTCCCCTGCACAGCTCCTGCACCCGCCCTATCAGCGCACCGTAGGACTACAGCGCTGTGCGGCAAAGGATAGGTCATCAATAGTTAAATCACAGAAAAGCCCTTTAAGTTTTAAGAATCTGAGAAAATATATTTTATATTGCTGAAATTGTTAAAAATTTCTTTCTCATAAAAGACAAAGCAAACAGTTTTGACTTCTTTAGAACAAGTAATTTAGATGAGAATATTGTTTGTTATGCAAATAAAAAAAATAATTGCAGCTTATGTGTTAATGAAACTATTTTACTTTGATCTTCTTATTAAGAAGTGTGAAACTTCATCTCATTTTTGTCAGTTTTGAAGTACTTGCACAATTACTAGGCATGTGCATTTGTGCATTTATTTAGCTTTTTCCCACTGTCTATATTTTAAGCATGTGACTTCAACTTACAGATTACTGTTAATATCATCAAAAGTTCCAGGGTGCTATAATTTCAATAGTCATTTCATACTATTTGAATAAAGTTGTCAATATTGCATCACAAATATAAAGAAAATAATCCTGTATTCACAATTATCATCATTTGCACACACTTTTTTGGTCACTTGTCATTGTTTCTGTAGAAATAGCATTAATCAGTAGTAAGTTACACATTGTATTCTAAAATGCTTACAGTGTTATGCAGTAGTATTTCTCTAAACTCCCTGTTTTCCATTCTTTGCCTCGGCTGACACTAAAACCCTATTTATTCATGGATGACCTCATCTACCGTATGGGTAAATTTCCCATGAGAGCTCACAACACGATCAATTCTTTCAATTGCTTATTCTTTAACCAGTTCATGACTGGTTTTCTTGAGACTTTGCAACAAGAACAGAATTTCAGCTTTTGAAAGCTTATGTTTGTATAGGTTTATTTGTTCTATTTTTTCTACATTGTACGCAAATATTGTTTTTTATTTGAATAGTTGTGGCTTTTTTAGTTTTATTTTATTTTTGCATAGGTCAAAATAAGGCAAGGTCGGGTAGACAAAAATTGAGAAGCATTAAACATTTGTGGGTTTGAAATAACATACATTATGTGTTATTTGTATGCATTAATCCAGGGTTTTCCAACATTTTTTGTGTATCAGGAAATCCCTGGACAACAATTCCTAACTCAGAGATCCCCCCTACAAATTCCTTTCCTAATAGGAAAAAAGGCTAAAAATTGAGCAATACACAAGTACTGTATTTTTACTTTATAAGACACACTGGACTATAAGAGGCACACCAGGTTTAGAAAACAGAAAATTAGAAAAAATATTTTCTAGGTCCTCTTTGAAGGGAATGTGGTTTAATATAATAATCTTTATTTATATAGCGCCAACATATTCAGCACACTTTACAATTCAGTGGTTCATGTACAAACAGTGATAAATAACATAGCAACAGACAAGTCCATTATTACAACAAGAGGAGTCAGGGCCCTGCTCACAAGAGCTTACAATCTATGAGGATATAGTATAGGGGTGACACAGAAGGTAGAAGTGCTTGTTTTGTACAATGGTCCAGCCATCTCGGGAAAATAGGGGAGCAGATATAGAGCTGTATGAACCAGTCACCAGCTAATATATAACATGCTTCTGGGTGCAGTGGAGAGTTTGGTGGAGGATCAGGTTCAGGGAATATATGTGCTATGTATGGAGAAGAGTTAGATCAGGGGATGTGATAGGCTAACCTAAAAAGATGTGTTTTGAAGGAGCGCCTAAAGCTGTGCAAGTTGTGATTTAGTCCGATTTCTTGGGGTAGGGCATTCCAGAGAACTGGTGCAGCTCGGGAGAAATCTTGAAGCCGAGAGAGAGAGGTTCAGATTTTTGTGGAAGTCAGTCGTAAGTCATTGGCTGAATGGAGAGCACGGGTGGGGTGGTAGACAGAGATGAGGGAGGAGATGTAGGGGGGTGCAGCACTGTGGAGATCTTTTGTAGGTGAGGACGAGCAGTTTAAAGTGGATTCTATACTGAATGGGCAACCAGTGCAGTGACTGGCACAGGGCGGAGGCATCAGAGTAGCGGTTAGACAGATAGGCAACCCTGGCTGCTGCATTAAGAATAGATTGGAGCGGGGAGAGTCTGGTGAGGGAGAGGCCAATTAAAAGTAAGTTACAGTAATCAAAACGGGAATGGATCAGGACAACAATGAGTTTTTGTTGTTTCCATAGTGAGATAGGGGTGGATTCTAGAGATGTTTTTGAGGTGCAGGCGACATGAGCGGGCGAGAGACTGAATATAGGGTGTGAAAGAAAGATCAGTGTCAAACGTCACCCCGAGACAGCGGGCGTGCTGCCTAGGAGTGATGATGGTGTCGCACACTGAGAGGGAGATATCAGGTTTGGTTAGGTTAGTAGGTGGAGAGAACACAAGTAGTTCAGTTTTTGAAAGATTTAGTTTCAGATAGAGAGAGGATAATAATATTAGAGACAGCGGACAGACAGTCACTGGTGTTCTGTAATACAGCAGGGGTGATGTCAGGGGATGAAGTGTATAGCTGTATGTCATCAGCATAAAGATGGTACTGGAAACCAAATCTGCTGATGGTCTGTCCAATTGGGGCTGTGTATAGAGAGAAGAGGAGGGGGCCTAGGACTGAACCCTGAGGAACCCCAACAGCGAGAGGGAGAGGAGAAGAAGTGGAGCCAGTGAATAATACACTGAAGGAGCGACCAGAGAGATAGGAAGAAAACCAGGAAAGGGCAGTGTCCTTTAGGCCGATAGACTGGAGCATGGCAAGTAGAAGATGGTGGTCTACAGTGTCAAAAGCGGCAGAGAGGTCAAGGAGAATGAGCAGAGAGTAGTCCCCGTTGCGTTTTGCTGTCAGGAGGCCATTTGTCACTTTGGTGACAAATCCTCAGTTTACTGGTGTATTACTGAAGTGGAGGGGTCAAGGTCAGTAATTTCAGGGTGTAGCGTAGGGGTGGGGGATACTTTTGGTCAGCTCCTGTTACCCTTACTGTGTTATCTGCTGACCGCTATAACAATCAGCAATGGTGTTTGTGGTCAAGTCATTAAATGTACCTATCCAAATAAATGTGTTTCCTGTCATTGCTCTGTGTCCTGCCATGATTCTTGTTCTGCTAGATTATTTCTGAGTATTTGTGTGCCACACACACATAGAGCTCTGCTACACACATACAGTTCTGTCGTACCCATACAGCTCTACTACACCCATACAGTTCTGTTACACACATACTGCTGTTTCACACATAAAGCTATTCTACGTATACATACATCTCTGCTACACACATGCAGTTCCGTTATATACATACAGCCTTGCTACACAGATATGATATAGTTCTATTACACACATGAAGCTTTGCTACACCCATATGGCTCTGCTACACACACACACCACAACACGCACTTATCTTTAATAAAAACTCTTTTTTATTAGCACTAGTGTTGGCTGTATAGTTCTCCTATTCTGGATCCTCCTGTTGACGACATCAAAAGTCCTTTAGCTGTACTTGGAGTTTTCATTTTCTTGATAAATTAGGCGCATCTCTTCCCTGCCATGTGCCAGATACTAAAGTCTGTGCCAGCTACAGCCTGGCATAGACTTCAGCTGTAACTTACACCGTTTTCTGGTGAAAGTTATATTACATCCGGTGGGTGGTGAAGCCGGGTGGAATGAGTGCAAGCTCCTTTTAACATTGGGCTAAATACAGAAGATGGAAGCCGAACAGGCCCTATACTTGACTAGAGCTATGGGCTGAAAAGTTTCATAGGAACTAAAATAATGTTGAGAAGGATTTATACATTAACCCCTTCTTGTATCAAAGTAGCATGGACAAGTGTATGTTAAAGCGATTCCCCGGGCTTTTAATATTGATGACCGATCCTCAGGGCCAGATTAAGGCTACCAGCAGTATGGAGCACAAAATTTATGATGGGCCCCCCCTCGCCGCAACTTACGCGAGGCCCTCCAGAACAATGTAACAAAGTTCCGTTGAGGGTTATGTTTGAATCCAGTTTCAAGAATTTAAATGTAACCCTTGAACGGAAAGCCCAGTGAAGGGCTAATAGTGATCTGAATATAGCCTTTGAAAAAATATCAACGAGATGTTACCAGTTGGGTGGGTGGAGGTCGCTGATACTGTCCAATCAGTGCTGACAGACTGAAAAGACGCACCCCAACTGGAAACAGCCAGTTGACTATTTATATAAAAATGACGAAGAACCTAAAAACAATTCGGGTTGGTTATTAGGTGACCCGAATGATTTTCCAGGTAACAATATACAGAAAACCTTATGGTCGAATCTCTGCTTTTTTGCCAGACTGACTATTGCCAGGAAGTGGATGGCGAAAGAGCCCCCGCAAATTGACCTTTTCCTGTTGATAGTGGTGGAAAATGTTAATTTTCAATGGTTTTTATACGAGCAAAGAGATAGACTAGATGTCTTTTATAAAATTTAGTCTCCTTGGTTACGTTCGGTTCCCCAGCCGGAAAGAGTTGGTTATCTTGATAAAATTTGGAAGCACAATTTGGGATAATTTTTGTCCCGGGGGTGGGGGATAGAGTTTTTGTTCGTGGAAAGCCTCGCGGCGGAGTGACATTGCGTCAATTCAGAACCGGTCCATATATATATATAGTATAAATTTTTTTTTTTTTTTATTATTACTAGTATTTTTTTACGGCTTGAGTATGAATTGATGGGTTCATGATGCCTCGAACTAAGAATTGAGATAATGTATTGGGGAGAATAGGGAATTGGGAGGGGGGAGGTAGGGTCTGGTGCTTTCCTTTTTTCGTCTGGATAATGCTTATGTTTTTATATGTTTATAAAATTATAATAAAAATTAAGTTATAAAAAAAAAAAAAAAATGACGTCATCGCGTCCGTCTGCTCTGTTGCCCGCAGCTCCGGATAGGCTCTGGCTCTGGCCTATCCGGGGCTGCGGTGACCAGGGTCAGAAGGATGCGACTATCTCACTGGTGGAAGGAGACAGCTCCCGTGCTCCACTGTACCACCGGCAGCGGGGGGCGGCACCAGGGGCGCGGGGGGTAGGGTGGCCACCTGCTTCATCTCAAAAAGGAGGACATTCTTGACCACACCCACAACCTGCTAAACCACACCCCCAATCTGCTAAACCACACCTGCAATCTGCTAAACCATGCCCCTCATCCAGTAAGTGCCTGGCAAAAGAAAAAAAAAAAAAGAGGAAAACCTTAAGCTGAGCTGTGCTGGGGCTGGAGTGCTTGTTTGTTCTGGAGCTGACACTCCACATACAATAAGACATGAGCCAGAGGGAGCACAGCACTGGCAGCATCACCACAGTCATTTAAACACAAGGATGAGGAAACTTTTTTCCTCTTTTTGGTGATGTGCACACTGATGTGCAGGTGTATGGTATGTGTCCACTGCAGCCAGTTCTCAGCATTAGATCACTGATTGGCTGCAGCAGTAACATACCATATACCGGCAAGTCCTTGCTCAAGAAACAGGTGACACATATTTGGATGGACATTACATTCACCAGCACCAGACATACCAGATGATACAGCAGCACATACCTCTTACATCCAGTGACGTCTTCCTGATGTAGATCTTCTCTTTTCTCATCTTCTCTATTTGGCCCACACCGCCATGACACTTCTTTCAGCCCCATCTTCTCTCTGCCACAAAGACATCATAGATTACCCACTTTTACTGTTATCCTGCTGCTGCCTAAAATACTGCGCCCACTGTGCTCCCCAATGTCCCCAAATACTATACCGTGCCCCCATCAGACCTCAGATCAGCCCACAGTGCCAGCATCAGACCTCAGATCAGCCCACAGTGCCCCCATCAAACCCCAGATCAGCCCGCTGTGCCTCCTTCAGACCTCAGATCAGCCCACAGTGCCTCCTTCAGACCTCAGATCAGCCCACTGTGCCCCCTTCAGACCTCAGATCAGCCCACTGTGCTTCCTTCAGACCTCAGATCAGCCCCCAGTGCCTCCTTCAGACCTCAGATCAGCCCACAGTGCCTCCTTCAGACCTCACATCAGCCCATCGTGCCCCCACCAGACCTCACATCAGCCCACCGTGCCCCCATCAGACCTCACATCAGCCCACAGTGCCAGCATCAGACCTCAGATCAGCCCACAGTGCCCCCATCAGACCTCAGATCAGCCCGCTGTGCCTCCTTCAGACCTCAGATCAGCCCACAGTGCTTCCTTCAGACCTCACATCAGCGCACAGTGCCCCATTCAGACCTCAGATCAGCCCGCTGTGCTTCCTTCAGACCTCACATCAGCCCAGTGTGCCCCCATCAGACCTCACATCAGCCCACAGTGCCCCCATCAGACATCAGATCAGCCCACTGTGCCCCCATCAGACCTCGCATCAGCCCACTGTGCTTCCTTCAGACCTCAGATCAGCCCACAGTGCCTCCTTCAGACATCAGATCAGCCCACAGTGCCCCCTTCAGACCTCAGATCAGCCCACAGTGCCCCCTTCAGACCTCAGATCAGCCCACAGTGCCTCCTTCAGACCTCACATCAGCCCACAGTGCCCCCTTCAGACCTCAGATCAGCCCACAGTGCCCCCTTCAGACCTCAGATTAGCCCACAGTGCCCCCTTCAGACCTCAGATCAGCCCACAGTGCCCCCTTCAGACCTCAGATCAGCCCACAGTGCCCCCATCAGACATCAGATTAGCCCACAGTGCCCCCTTCAGACCTCAAATCACCCTATAGTGCCCCCTTCAGACCTCAGATCAGCCCACAGTGCCCCCTTCAGACCTCAGATCAGCCCACAGTGCCCCCATCAGACATCAGATCAGCCCATAGTGCCCCCTTCAGACCTCAGATCACCCTATAGTGCCCCCTTCAGACCTCAGATCACCCTATAGTGCCCCCTTCAGACCTCAGATCACCCTATAGTGCCCCCTTCAGACCTCAGATCACCCTATAGTGCCCTCTTCAGACCTCGGATCACCCTATAGTGCCCCCTTCAGACCTCAGATCACCCTATAGTGCCCCCATAGACATCACATCAGCCTATAGTGCCCCATTCAGACCTCAGATAAGCCCACTGTGCCCCCATAAAAAAAAAAATAAAAAACTTACCTCTAGGGCAGCTCCGGGTCCGGCGCTCTTCTGTCTTCACTGCCCGCGCTGCACTGTCACCTGACTGCGTGCAGCGTCAGGTCAGAGTGCGCGCACTACGTCCTGACGCCGCACCAGTCAGGATAGTGCAGCGCAGGTAGCCGTTGACCACCAATGAAGAAGGGAGCGCAGGAGCTGACCGGTGAGTACCAGGACCCAGCTCCTGCACTCCAGCAATGAGCGCTTCCATCTGTATTGATGCTCATTGCTTCCTGCGCCCCAACTGTAAAAAAGGAGGACTTCTGGAGCGGGACCCCCCTGAAATCATTGGAGCCGGGGCCTGGAGCAGTAGCTCCAAATGCTCCAATTATAATCCGGCCCTGCCTATCCTCAGGATAGGTCATCAATATCAGATTGGCGGGAGTCTGTCATCCGGCACCCCCGTTGTTCAACTGTCTCTCTTCCTGTTCAGTGCTGCTTTGCTGTAGACATAGCAGCAGCAGCAGGAAGAGAGATGGGAGATGGCTCGTACACACTGCACGCACATTCTCCTCATACAGCCTTCTCCATGTCCTTTTGGCCTCTGTTGGGTTCATTGTGTCAGTACATCTTTTTTTACTCAGCAATACAGGGAAGGGAAGCAGTGTTTGAAAGCTTTCAATTGCTGCTAGGTATCCCTTGGATGCAACTTGGAATTACCTAATGAATTTTCCACAGAGATAAGCTATTAGCACTCAAAGGGTAATATAAATAAATTTTACAAAAAGTGGCAACTATAATTAAATTCTGGGTAATATTGTCTCTGATGTTCCAGAATAGGAGGAGGGTGGGTGGAGTCATTAAATAAAGAGATCAAAAGCATAATAAAAAAATGAAATGTTTCAGTGTTTATACCTTATTATGTTTAACCCCTTCAACCCCGGGCCTGTTTTCACCTTCCTGACCAGGCCATTTTTTGCAAATGTGACATGTGTCACTTTATGTGGTAATAACTTTGGAACGCTTTTACTCATCCAAGCCATTCTGAGATTGTTTTCTCGTCACATATTGTGCTTCACGACAGTAGTAAATTTGTGGCAAAATATTTCATTTTTATTTATAAAAAATAACAAATTTACCAAAAATTTGGAAAAATTTGCAAATTTCCAAATTTCAATTTCTCTACTTTCAAAATACATAGTAATTCCTACAAAAATAGTTATTATTTTACATTCCCCATATGTCTATTTTGGCATCATTTTATAAATGTCATTTTACTTTTTTAGGACGTTAGAAGGCTTAGAAGTTTAGAAGCCATTTTTCAAATTTTCAACAAAATTTCCAAACCATTTTTTTAAGCACCAATTCAGATATAAAGTGATTTTGAGTGGCTTATGTAATGGAAACCACCCATAAATGACCCCATTTTAGAAACGACACCCCTCAAATTATAAAAAATTGCTATTACAAACTTTGTCAACCCTTGAGGTGTTCCACAAAAATTAATGGAAAATGGAGGTGAAATTTCAAAATTTCACTTTTTTGTTAGACTATTCATGTTAATAATTTTTTTCTTGCAAAACAGCAAGGGTTAACAGCAAACTAAACCTCAATATACATTTCTCTGATTCTGCAGTTTACAGAAATAACCCATATGTGGTGGTAAACGTCTCTATGGGTTTGTGGCAGTGGTCAGAAGGAATGGAGCAACCGGCGGATTGTGCAAGTTACAGACCCATTAGTCTATTAAATTCAGATTTGAAGGCGTTCACCAAATTATTAGCCAATAGGCTGAATGTCTGGTTGCATCACCTTATCCATAAGGACCAGGTGGGATTTGTTACATTTTGCCAAGCAGGAGACAACACTAGTCGGGCTATCGACTTGATAGAGGTGGCTTGCAGGGGGGGTAGAAGAAGCTATAGTGCTCAGCTTGGACGCTGAAAAGGCGTTTGATCGCCTGAATTGGGACTTTATGTTCCGCATATTACATCACTTTGGCTTTAGAGGGCCTTTTCTGACGGCCTTAATGGGTCTCTATTCCTCTCCTGCGGCCACGGTGCAGTTGACTCATGCCCACTCCCCGCCTCTCTCGATAAGTAATGGGACCAGACAGGGCTGCCCCCTTTCCCCTCTTCTTTATAAACTTAGTATTGAGCCCTTAGCTGCGCTTATTCGACACTCCCCAGATATCAGGGGGGTGGTGGTTAGAGATAAAATGTTCACTATATCCCTTTTTGCAGATGACGTCCTGTTTACATTGACAAATCCCTTTTTATCACTCCCCAACTTACATGCACTTCTCGACCAATATGGTAAATTGTCGGGGTACAAACTTAACACCTCTAAATCTGAAGCACTCCCCATTAGTGTATCTTCAACCAGGCTAGCCCTCCTTCAGAATAACTTCCACTACACATGGCAGAACCAATCCATCAAATACCTAGGGATCCACCTTTCTGGTCACTATTCTGCCCTATATAAGGCTAATTTTCCCCCATTGCTTGCGGAGATAAAATCTCTTTTTGCTAAGTGGAAAAACCTCCCACTTTCGCTCCTGGGTAGGATAGCGGCTATTAAGATGTCCATCCTCCCCAAACTACTTTATCTGTTTGAGACCCTTCCGGTGAGGGTGCCAGCCTCAACACTGTGATCTATTCAATCGGACTTTGTCAAATATGTCTGGAACTATAAACAACATAGGCTGTCTAAACGAATCCTGATAGCTCCACTTTTAAGAGGGTGGTCTGGCTCTTCCTGATATTGCCTCCTATTATTTTGCAACCCACCTGCGGCAAATAGTTTCTTGGTCTACATTCCATTCCTATAATCGTTGGACAGAAATAGAGAGGTTGTGGCTGGCGCCGACTCACCTCGGGATGATGATTTGGGGACCTATGACCTCAATTCCCACATCAGGTCTGCTTGGCCCTATGGTACATACAAGAGAGGTCTGGTATAAGACCAGGATCAGATATAATTTAGCTACTCTAGCTTCTCCACTCTCTTTGTTTCTCTTTACTCCTCATCTTCCAGACAGTTCTGGGGCAGGGATGGTTGGACCGTGGTCAGCTGTGGGGCTCTACCGCTTAATCGACCTGAAGGATCCCTTATCTAATAAGATTTTCCTATTTGAGGATATCCAGACGAAATACTCCCTTTCTCATACACTGCGGTTCCAATATTGTAGGATACTGCATTACTGTAGAGGTGTTTTAGGATCTTTGACGGTACCTGCCCTAACCCCATTTGAGCGCATCTGTACACGCCCCCCTTCTTCTAAGGGGCTGATATCCGATGTTTACCAAGTGATAATGGAATTTGAGTTCCCTCCGGACCTTAAACATTCCTATATGCTCAAGTGGGAGGACTGGCTCCAAAGGGAGTTACCTCGAGACATCTGGCGGTCTATCTGGAGGAGGGCACACATAAGTTCCTCCTCTGTAGTATATAAAGAGAACCAGCTGAAAATTCTTTTTCTTTGGTACCATACTCCAGCAGTTCTCAATGTGATGTATCCGGGGACCCCAGATGTCTGTTGGAGATGCTCTCAATCAGGCTCGGTATTCCATGTTTTTTGGACATGTCCTCTTATTATGCCATTTTGGGGGACTGTACAGAGATTCGTTCAGACTATCATAGAAAAGGCTATACCTAGGGACCCATTGATTCTGCTTTTGAATGTGGTCCCGGGGGGGATGGGGGGTTGTGATGCCAGGCTGCTCCTTCATATTGTTACTGCAGCTAAATGTTTAATTGCTCTACATTGGAAACAACCTGCCCCTCCTTCGGAGCTGGATCTTTATTCCCGGAACCAGGAGATTAGATCCTTAGAGTATTCAGTAGCCCAACAGTGAAAGACTACTACCAAATTTCTAAAGTCTTGGGACTCTTGGGACACGCGGAAGCATTTGCTAATTACATGACAAAGGAGAGACTCTACGTTTTATCTTACTGTCATTCTTTATTGTTTGATATGTTGATATACACTTTGTGTTATTCTCATGATGCAATGTTCCGCTTTCATACCAAATGTTGTATGTTATACTTTATAAAATCCTAATAAAATCTAAATGGGAAAAAGAAGGAAAGGAGCGCCATACGGATTTTGGAGGCAGATTTTGCTAGAATGGTTTTTAGGCACCATTTTGTAATTGAGAGACCCTGACGTACCCCTACAGTGGAAACCCTCAAAAAGTGACCCCATTTTGGAAACTACACCCTTCAAAGAATATATTAAGGGGGGTATTGGCCACTTTGACCCCCTAAGCATTTTACGGAATTTGGAAACACTTGGCTGTGAAAATGAAAGGTTTCATTTCTTCCAATAAAATGTTGCTTTAGCCCCAAATTTTTCATTTTCACAAGGGGTAAGAGGAGAAAAGCACCCCATAATTAGTTCCCCATTTTCTCCTGAATACAGCAACATCCCATATGTGGTGGTAAACTGCTGTGGGGGCACATGGCAGGACTCAGAACAGAAGGAGTGCCATATGGATTTTGCAGCACAGATTTTGATGGATTGGTTTGCGGGAGCCATTGATTTTTATATTTTTGAGTTATTGTCTTATATGGGGGCTCATTTTTTGCGGGATGAGGTGACGTTTTTATTGGTACCATTTTGGGGTACATAAGACATTTTAATCGCTTGGTATTACACTTTTTGTGAGTCAAGGTGAAAAAATAGCTGTTTTGGCATAGTATTTTTTTTTTTACAGTAAAGTTTACAGTAGTTTTTTCACCTGAGGGGGCAAATCATGTGATATTGTTATAGAGCAGGTTGTTACGGACGCGGCGATACCCAATATGTCTACCATTTTTATTTTTGGAAAGTTTTACACATTAGATGCATTTTAGAATAAAATCTTTTTTTTGTGTTGCCATTTTCTGAGAGCCATATTTTTTTATTTTTTGGGCGATTGTCTCAGGTAGGGTCTAAATTTCTGCAGGACGAGATGACGGTTTGATTGGTACCATTTTGGGGTAAATATGCTTTTTTGATCGCCTACTATTACACTTTTTGTGAGGCAAGGTGAAAAAAATGGTTGTTATGGCATAGTTTTTAAAAAAAAAATTTTTTTTTTCCAGCATTCACCTGGCGGGCCATCTCATGTAATATTTTTATAGAGCAGGTTGTTACAGACGCGGCGATACCCAACATGTCTACCATTTTTATTTTTGGAAAGTTTTACACATTAGATGCATTTTTGAACAGAATAAAATCTTTTTTTTGTGTTGCTATTTTTTGAGAGCCATATTTTTTTTATTTTTTGGGCGATTGTCTCAGGTATGGTCTAAATTTCTGCAGGACGAGATGTCTGTTTGATTGGTACCATTTTGGGGTGAATACGCTTGTTTGATCGCGTGGTATTACACTTTTTGTGAGGCAAGGTGAAAAAAATGGCTGTTTTGGCACTGTTTTTTTTTTTTTACTGCGCTCACTTGGCGGGGTGGATCATGTGATATTTTTATAGAGCTGGTCGATACGGACGCGGCGATACCTAATATGTCTATTTTTATTTTTTTCACTATTTTTTTACAATTTTACAATATTACTTTGTGAAAAGGCCGCTTTTTTTGAAACTTTTTTGTGTAAAACTTTATTTTTTTTCACTTTTTTCACTTTTTTTTAAAAAAAACTTTTTAAACTTTTGTGGTCTGATCCTCTTTGCAATGCATTACAATACAGAAGTATTGGCTGGAAGTGTATTACACACAGTAATACACTTCCAGCTTACTGCCTGTTAGATCCAGGGGGCTGGATCTCACAGGCTTCCGTAGATAGCAGCCGAATGCCTAAGGAAGGCATCCGGCTGCTATCTAAGCCATCGGATCCCCGTCACAGCAGCGTGGGGACCGGATTGACACCCCTTCCCACCGCGGGCATCGCATGTGTCGCGGTCTGAAGGGTTAATATGCCCACATCAGTGTTTTCACCGATGCGGTCACTTCCCGCAGCACCGTACATGTACGGCGCTGGTCGGGGAGGGGTTAAGGTATTTATAGTTTTGTTTGTGTATAAATTAAAAAAAGGTTGATATTTAGTAGAGGACAAAACATGCTCATATCCTTCACCACTTAAGGGCGAGTTCACATCACTGTCAGAAGAACAGAAAAATAAAGGAAAAAAACAGATACTGTAAAAAACAAAACAAACGAAAAACATACTGAGCATCAGGAACTCCATGCATGAAAAATGCAGGATAAAAGTCATACAATGGCCAGACCTGCAAAAAGGCCATATGACAGAGTGATGTCACTATGCAAGCCAAGTAAGAGTCTCATTAATTACCCAAGTGCATGGTCCCTTCAAACAGCTGATTTGTGTAAATGACTGGAGATATTGGTGTAAGGCCTCTTTCACACGGGCGAGATTTCCGCGCGGGTGCAATGCAAACGCATTGCACCCGCACTGAATCCTAACCCATTCATTTCAATGGGGCTTTTCACATGGGCAATGTTTTTCACGCATCAGTTCGCCATTGCGTGAAAATCGCAGCATGTTCTATATTCTGCGTTTTTCACGCAGCCCTGGCCCCATTGAAGTGAATGGGTCTGCGTGAATAACGCATTGCATCTGCACGCAAGTGCGGATGCAATGCGTGATTCACTGATGGTTGTTTGTAAACATTCAGTTTTTTATAACGCGCGTGAAAAACGCATCAAAACACTTCGCACCCGCGCGGAAAAAACTGAAGGAACGTACGCAATCGCAGTCAAAACTGACTGCGAATGCTTGCGGATTTTCCGGAACGTATCCGGACTGAATCCGTGACGCCCGTGTTAAAGAGGCCTAAGAGTGCAGAACTCCCTTCTCCAAAATCCCTGGGGGTTATCTGGGAATAATTTAAAAGCCAGCAACCTGTCTTAGAATGTGAGCAGTAATGGTTGCCTCCACTTGCAGAGCTGCTTGGGGGGGGGGGACTTTCAGGCTGCTTAACCATGATGGCATGTCATAGAATTGCATAATTACCATATATTGTAGACCATTGCAGTGCGTTGTGAGGCCCTGCCCTCTCACCCCCATAGGTAGCTCTGCAAGTGGTGGCAACCAGTCTTGCTCATATTCCAAGACAGGTTGCTGGTAGCCATTTTAAATCATTCCTCGAGAAACCCCTTTAATAGACTGCTATAAAGACATTATAAAATTAATCAGTGCAGAAATTTGGAGCAAAACATAAAATACTGATCATATTTAATTAGTAAATATTACAACACTGCTGCCATGTAGCACTTCTACTAAAATTAAAGGGTTTCTGTCACCAGATCTGGGCATATTAAACAGGATGACATTTGCAATGTGCAAATGTCACCTGATGCCCAATCTGGTATTAATTTTTTTATTGGTGCCCCTGTTTTTGATAAAAATGATGTTTTATTTTATGCTAATTAGGCTTACTAGGTGCAAGGGGCGGTTACCCTGCACCTAGTAAGCTCCGTTTGCCCACCTGCGGTCACGCCTACCTTGTCTTGATTGACAGGGCCAGGCAGCTTGTTCGATCCTCTGCCGGCCCTGTGCGCGATTCAAATCCCGCGCCTGCGCCGTGTGGAATAAAATCGGCGCAGGCGCAGTGAGCGGCGCTGGCCGCCGGGCTCCCGGCCACCTCACTGCGCCTGCGCCGATTTTATTCCACACGGCGCAGGCGCGGGATTTGAATCGCGCACAGGGCCGGCAGAGGATCGAACAAGCTGCCTGGCCCTGTCAATCAAGACAAGGTAGGCGTGACCGCAGGTGGGCAAACGGAGCTTACTAGGTGCAGGGTAACCGCCCCTTGCACCTAGTAAGCCTAATTAGCATAAAATAAAACATCATTTTTATCAAATACGGGGGCACCACTAGAAAAATTAATACCAGATTGGGCATCAGGTGACATTTGCACATTGCAAATGTCATCCTGTTTAATATGCCCAGATCTGGTGACAGAAACCCTTTAATACAACCAACACAAATGACATAAAAAAGCTCCAATTTCTCTAATAACTGGATCACTGTTTTTCACATATTCTGCTGTAAATTTATGATTAATTGAACAATACTGATGTAAGTATTTAGAGTACTTTGCATGTGTGGTTTATTTGTCACTATTCCATACTAAGGCACAAATTAATCTTCCCCATGAAAACTATATACTGTATGTATCCCAAAGAAATAACAGCTTAGGGCCAGAGGTCATGTGAAAACTCAGTCAAGAAAGGGCATGCAAGGGTTCAAGTGGTCAACATATTTATGTGATTGGTTTTTATATTGAAGGAACATCTTAGTTCTTTGTTATTCACATACCGTAGTCTAAACACGTGAATCATTGTTTCATAGTGGAATCATTCACATTGTAGATGTTTGACCAGTCAACCCAAAGTGTAGATATCTGATTTTCTGGAAGGATTTTTCTTTTTTGTTTGCAGTTTCATATCCATGTTTTATTTTGTTTTAAAGTAGTACTCCCACATAAAGGGAGGGGATAATTGACAAATATAGGCACTGGTAAGAAGATTATCTTCACTACAATTTACATCATGTATTTTTCTATCAGGTCAGGTATGTATATATTTTAACATGATAAAGGTTTGACATTTGTTTAGAATGTTGTATGTTTACCATTAGAGATGAGCGAGCACTAAAATGCTCGGGTGCTCGTTATTCAAGTCGAACTTTTCCCGATGCTCGGGTGCTCGTTTCGAATAACGAACCCCATTGAAGTCAATGGGAGACTCGAGCATTTTTGCAGGGGACCAAGGCTCTGCCTAGGGAAGGCTGGGCGAAAACCTGGAAACCTCAGAAAATGATGGAAACACCACAGAAATGGACAGGAAACAGCAGGGGCAGCATGCATGGATGCCTCTGAGGCTGCCTAATCCCACCATTACCCCAAATTCTCCTAGTGGGGCATGTGTGGTATCGATTCTTCTCAGTTTAAAATCGTATACGTCCCCTATCTTGGGACCATATATTTCATGAATTTTTCGACCACGGAAAAGGAAAAAGAGCTTGCTCTGGCCAGGGGAGTGTCTTTCCTACTGCAGCTAAGGGGACGTGTCTAGAGATGAGCGAGCAGTGCTCGTTACGAGCACTGTAACGCTCGGGTCCCGTGTGAAATGCCCGCAGGCATTGCGGATCCGTCCTCATCTGCATGTAAGTCAATGAGGACGGATCGTTTGGTATGACACTCATGAGTGTCATACCAAACGATCCGTCCTCATTGACTTACATGCAGATGAGGACGGATCCGCAATGCCTGCGGGCATTTCACACGGGACCCGAGCGTTACAGTGCTCGTAACGAGCACTGCTCGCTCATCTCTAGACACGTCCCCTTAGCTGCAGTAGGAAAGACACTCCCCTGGCCATCTGCATGTAAGTCAATGAGGACGGATCGTTTGGTATGACACTCATGAGTGTCATACCAAACGATCCGTCCTCATTGACTTACATGCAGATGAGGACGGATCCGCAATGCCTGCGGGCATTTCACACGTGACCCGAGCGTTACAGTGCTCGTAACGAGCACTGCTCACTCATCTCTAGACGTGTCCATGCTCTGCCTATCACAGGTCAGGAGGCAATTAAAAGAAGAACCAAAAAAAACATCAGTACAATATCTAATACGTCCCCTATCCGGGTAAATTGTTTTGAGAGAGGGCCTGTAGGTGGGGGGCAGGCTGGGGGGAAGGAGGTTGAGCTGGAAGAGCCAGAGGAGTGCCCCCTGGGCTAGCGTGTGTGGTGGTGACAACACCCGGATGGATTTGGAAAAACTGTAGCATCAACCGGTACGGTATGTATTCTTCTGAGTTTAATACCGTATACGGCACCTATCCGGAAAAATAGTTTGGAGAGAGAGAAAGAGAGGAAAAAGACGTGCAGTATGGAGCAATTACACGGAAACTATTAGATTAGGCAGACGTGGTCTGCTTAATTGCAACCCAGACAAATGAGAGAAAGAGAGGAAAATGACGTATTTTTAAAAGTGACGTTCAGTATAGATCAGGGGTGCACAACGTTTTTCTGGGGTGGGGGCCACATTGTCCGACTGAACAAACGTCAAGGGCCGAAAATAAAATTTAAAGGGGTATTACCAACTGAAATACTGTATTTATGGCAGATTGAACACACAGTGTATACCATTAATGTCTAGTTACAGTTCCAGGAGTCCCATCTAATGGGAGAAATACATGAAAAATGCATGTGAGCAGCCACAAAACATGGACATACATGTCTGTTACCAGATGGATGGGGCCACACAGAATGGTATCAAGGGCCGCATGT
This sequence comes from Rhinella marina, assembly GCA_900303285.1. Classification (NCBI taxonomy): domain Eukaryota; kingdom Metazoa; phylum Chordata; class Amphibia; order Anura; family Bufonidae; genus Rhinella; species Rhinella marina. The sequence goes on along the minus strand of ONZH01007085.1, from coordinate 2,648 downwards.
GGCCCCCGGGCCGCAGGTTGTGCACCCCTGGTATAGATCAAGTGTGGTATGTGTTCTATGTATACTACTCGTTTAATACCGTATATGGCAGCTATCCGGAAAAATAGTTTTGAGAGAGAGAAAAGATAGGAAAAGACGTAAATTGTTTGGAGAGAGGGCCTGTAGGTGGGGGGGCAGGCTGGGGGGAAGGAGGTTGAGCTGGAAGAGCCAGAGGAGTGTCCCGTGGGCTAGCGTGTGTGGTGGTGACAACAGCCGGATGTAGTTAGAATGACGACGCAGGACCCCAACTTAAAAATTTAGCATGAACCGGTACAATTGTCAATTATGAGCTCGATCAAGTGTGGCATGACTTTTTAGATGGAGATTGCATGTGGTCACGTACTCCCTGGAACCCCATAGTCACCCCTTCTCTGATGTGCTACCCCAGAACATTCTCTGCCCCAATTCGCAAGACCTTTTGCAGTCTCTGTGTGCTGACAGTGGGGATTTACCAGTGTTGTCTGAGGAGGTGGTGGACAATGGCGAGACATAGGTGTCGGGGGGTGAGGTAGTTGTATGGGAAGCGAGTTACAGTGGGGACTCCTTGGGGGGACTTTCTCATGATGGGACAGATTCAACTTGGGTGGATCAGGCACAGGAACAGATCAATTTTTTTTTTGTGTGTTTATTTAACTTTTATTTAGCACAAATAACCACAGAGATATTTATTAGTTATCTTCGCTGCGCAGTCTGGCGTTGGGGTTCGTCACTTTGATGGCGAGCTGTGCCGCTCTCTCCACAATGGTCTTTAGGTTCTTAGATGGAGACGTTGTGGGCGATTTCTGCACAGAAGGACTTGTTGCTCAATCAACAGAACCTCGAGCTCCTTGACATTGTGGACCAGGATTTGCGGAACCCTGTGGGCAGCATGTGTTTGGTCTTCTTGTTGCTACCGTATCCAATGTTGGGCAATATAGATACGCAGGTAATATTATTTTTCACACCTATCCCAAAAATAAAATTTACGCAGTTTGCGCAAATAAAACTGGAAACTGGAACTGGAGAGAGGGCCTGTAGGTGGACCTCCGGAAAAATTGTTTGGAGAGAGGGCCTGTAGGTGGACCTCCGGAAAAATTGTTTGGGAGAGAGGGCCTGTAGGTGGACCTCCGGAAAAATTGTTTGAAGAGAGGGGCCTGTAGGTGGACCTCCGGAAAAATTGTTTGGAGAGAGGGCCTGTAGGTGGACCTCCGGAAAAATTGTTTGGACAGAGGGCCTGTAGGTGGACCTCCGGAAAAATTGTTTGAAGAGAGGGCCTGTAGGTGGACCTCCGGAAAATTGTTTGGAGAGAGGGCCTGTAGGTGGACCTCCGGAAAAATTGTTTGGAGAGAGGGGCCTGTAGGTGGACCTCCGGAAAAAATTGTTTGGACAGAGGGCCTGTAGGTGGACCTCCGGAAAAATTGTTTGGAGAGAGGGCCTGTAGGTGGACCTCCGGAAAAATTGTTTGGAGAGAGGGCCTGTAGGTGGACCTCCGGAAAAATTGTTTGGACAGAAGGCCTGTAGGTGGACCTCCGGAAAAATTGTTTGGAGAGAGGGCCTGTAGGTGGACCTCCGGAAAAATTGTTGGAGAGAGGGCCTGTAGGTGGACCTCCGGAAAAATTGTTTGGACAGAAGGCCTGTAGGTGGACCTCCTGAAAAATTGTTTGGAGAGAGGGCCTGTAGGTGGACCTCCGGAAAAATTGTTTGGACAGAGGGGCCTGTAAGGTGGACCTCCGGAAAAATTGTTTGGACAGAGGGACTGTAGGTGGATCTCCGGAAAAATTGTTTGAAGAGAGGGCCTGTAGGTGGACCTCCGGAAAAATTGTTTGGAGAGAGGGCCTGTAGGTGGACCTCTGGAAAAATTGTTTGGAGAGAGGGCCTGTAGGTGGACCTCTGGAAAACTTGTTTGAAGAGAGGGCCTATAGGGGGCCCTCCTGAAAAATTGTGGTAAAAGAGTGCCAGTTGGACCTCTAACAAATGGCGTTTTTTTAGTCAGCGTTAGGCAAAGACGACATGGAGGAGGAGGAGTAGGAGGAGTAGAGAAGAGGAATCGGATACATAAGTAATGTTAATCTTTAGCTGCTTTCCCCCGGAGGAGATTTGAATTCCGGTGAAATCCTGGCTTTGTTCATTTTAAAAAGCGTCAGCCTGTCAGCGCTGTCAGTTGACAGGCGTGTACGCTTATCGGTGATGACGCCACCAGCTGCACTGAATACCCGCTCTGACAGCACGCTAGCGGAAGGGCAGGCCAGCACCTCCAAGGCGTAGCCAGTTCAGGCCACGTGTCCAGCTTTGAAACCCAGTAGTTGTATGGAGCAGAGTGATCGCTACGGACGTTGGTATGGTCAGCTAGGTACTCCCTCACCATCTTTCTGTACAGCTCCCCCCTACTCTGCCTAGACTGGGGACAGGTGACAGTGTCTTGCTGGGGTGACATAAAACTGGCAAAGGCCTTGGAGAGCGTTCCCCTGCCAGTGCTGGACAAGCTGCCTGCTCGGCTCCTCTCCCCCGCTACTTGGCCCACAGAAACCATGCCCTCTGCCGCTAGCGGCGTCAGATGGGAAGAATTGTTTCAGATTGTGCACCAGGGCCTGTTGATATCTATTCACTCTCATATCCTTTCCTCTGCAGGG
>ONZH01007084.1:0-12205 GCA_900303285.1 Rhinella marina | reverse complement strand
CAAGGTTTGGGTGACGCATGATAGCTGATCTAATCTGATGCATCCGGCGTTGGTCGGTGGAAATCCTGGCTGATCCACGCCTGATTCATCTTGACAAAGGTAAGTCTTTCCACATTTTGGAAGGACAGGCGAGTTCTCCTTGGGGTAACTATGACCCCCGCCGCACTGAACACCCGCTCTGATGCCACACTACTGGGCAGGACAGCTTCTCCAGTGCAAACTCGGCCAGTTGCAGCCACAAATCCAGTTTGGCTGCCCAGTAGTCCAGCGGATCTTCAATGAGGTGGCAGGGTGCTGTCCAAGTAGGCCACCACCTGCTGGTCCAGGGTCTGCTCCTGGTCTATCTGCTGCTACTGGTGAGTACTTTCCGCACTTGGCGGGTGAAGAAAGCTGCTCATCAGCGACTCCAGACGCAAGTTGCTGCTGATGGAGCTGGTACTGCTCCTACAACCCCCCCCCACAGCAGCCATGGCAGTGGTACGTGAGCGCTTAGGGATCCCCCCTGGTCAGACCTGCGAGAGGATGGACGATGACGCAGATAGGCAGCAGCCAACTGACTACAAAGGATGTCTCTATAGTACTTCAGTTTGTCCTCCCTCTCAGCAGGTGAAAAAAAGGCCCTCATTTTAGACCGTTAGCGAGGGTCCAAGAGGGTGGAGAGCCAGAAGTCATCCCTCTGCTGGATGGTGACTATTTGGCTGTCACTACGTAAGCAAGTGAGCATGCATCGGGCCATTTGCGCAAGTGACTCAGAGGGAGTCCCTGCCTCCAACTCCACTGTATACTGCCATGGTGTCTCTGGGTCATCTGCCTCATCTTCCTCATCTCCCTCTACCTCCTCTGGCTGCTCCTGCTCCTCCTCTTCTGTCACCTGGGTAGAAAAACCACTAAATGCTTGTGCTCCAATGTCCTCCTCCTTCTCCAGTTCAGCCCCCACCGGAATTATGTGGCCGTGAGATGCAGTCTCCACATCTCCAGTCCCAGAGCTGCCACTGGCTGACATCAAAATTACACAGGGGAGTACTCCTGTCCGCTTGGATCATTAAAGAAATTGTTTATGGCCTTTCTCTGTTCGTACAGTCAGTCCAACATATGAAGGGTAGAATTCCAACGGGTGGAAACATCACATATCAGCCTATGTTGGGGGACACCATTCTGCCGCTGTAGCTCAAGGAGGGTGTGCTTGGCAGTGTAGGAATGGCTGAAGTGCATGCAAAGTTTCCTGGCCATTTTTAGAATGTTTTGCAGTTGGGTATAAGACTTGAGGAACAACCAGATTAAATACGTGCGCCATGCAGGGCGCATCTCTCAGCCCTCCTTGGCGCAGCGCGGACACCATGTTCTTTCCATTATCTGTCACCATGGTTTAGTCTGTCACCATTTTTAGTTGTCGCGGAGAAAGCCAGCAATCGATTTCTTCTTTCATGACGCGGAGCAGTTCCTCCCCTGTGTGACTTCATTCGCCCAGGCAAACCAGACGTAGAACTGCGTTACACTGCCATGCCCTGCACATGTGGTACGCTGGAGGAGCACTATGATTGGCCCTGCAGTGGAGGCTGAGGTGGTGGAGATGGAGCCATTAGCGCAGGATCAGCAGTTTGACAACGAGGAGGAGAAAGTGGCGTCACCTGTCAAGTTGCTCGTGTGGCTGGGCAGGAAGCACATTGATCCAGTGGGCCGTAAAGGACATGTACTGGCCTTGACTGTAGTTACAACTCCACACGTCGGCGCTGCCGTGCACTTTGGCAGACAGCGACAGGCTCACGGACTGGGCCACCTTCTCTTCTACATATTTGTGCAGGACTGGGACTGACTTTTTGGCAAAGAAATGACGGCTTGGGACTCTCCACCTCGGCTTGGCATAAGCCATCAGTTCTCTGAACGATGCAGAGTCCACCAGTTGAAAAGGGAGGGACTGCAGCACGAGCAACCTGGACAGGAGCATGGTCAGCTTCTGTGCTGTAGGATGGCTGGACGCGTACTGCTGTCTCTTTGCAATCGCCTCGGTGAGCGACTGCTGCCGTAATGAGTGGCAAGGAATAAAAGGAGGAGGAGCAGGAGCATCTGGAGCGATAGATAATGACAGACAGCTCCCTTCGGCAGAGTTGCTGGAGCCTTGACTTCCTGAAATGGGAAGCGTGCCACTGGGTGATGCTGCTGCTGTTGCTGCTGCCGTCTGGACCGCCACATCTCAGGAACGGTTCTCCCAGGCCACTTTGTGGTGACGCTGCATATGTTGGCGCAGGGCCGTGGTGCCAACATTAGCACCCTGGCCATGCTTCACTTTCTGACCACAGATTCTACATATAGCCATGTTCACCTCCTCAGGCGTCTTAACAAAAAAATTCCACACTGCCGAGTAGGCGATTTTACCACCAACACTCCGCACTGACTGAGTGGTACCTCCGCTGCCTTGCTGAGCCTCTGTGCCGCTCTTTTCAGGGGCGGAAAGCACCTGCGAAGAGTGCGGTCTACCCCGTGCCCGTTTGGCTCCCGACCTCACACTGCTGCCACTCCGCTGACTAACGGCCACACTACCAACTTGTTCCCTGCACCGCAAGCTGTCAGTCTCGTCTGCAGATGATTATAATGATGATGAAGCCCTTGCTTCACCCGGCTCCCAAGTGTGATTGGCTACATCATCATCAACTACAGTTTGCAAGTCACTAATGTCCTCCTCAACTGTCTCGGTGTACAAAGCCTGACCACTCTCAACATCACCTCCCACTACATTCTCCTCATCAGTACTTGACCGCCTACTGGAAGGAGCGGATTTCTGCCCCACCTCTTAGCTTCCCCTTAGCTGCTGACTGTCCTCAAGTAGTTTGTCCTCGCTGTATAGTGGCGCAGAGCCCATAGCATATAGTACCTCTCTGGCTGAGGGAACTGAAAAGGACAGAGGCAGGTTGAGGACAGGTGAGGGCACTGGAGCTGCTTCAGGCCCATGCCAACTAAGGATTGTGTCTGACAAACCCGCCGACTCTTGGCTGGGGGTGTCAGATGTCATCTGGGAGGAAGTGGATGACTGAGTCAACCATTCATGAACCGCTGGATTGGTGGTCAACACACGAGTACTAGATATCACCGGTAGCTCTGGCCTTGCCAAGTGACCCCTAATGCCACGTGCCCTTCCTCTGCTGCGACCTGTGCCTATTCCAGAAACATTTGTGCCACTGCCCCTGCCCTGTGAAGGGCCTGTCACCCCTATGTCTGACATACTGTTTGATAAAAAATTTAAAATAAAAGGAAATTAAGAATCCCCCCAAAAAGTATACTTTGCTCACTGCCTTGCAGAACTGCTTAACTATTTCTTTAAAAAAAATACCGTCACCGACAGAGCGGGTTAACAATGGGTTGCTTAACTGCAGTACAATGGGTTACTGCACAGCACTACACACTATATGATGATTTTCTTTTTCTATGACGACTGACGCTGCAAATACAGTAGTTATTTAAAATGAACAATCCCACAAACACGGATTCACTGTATTTTTGGCAATTCAACTTCACTGAAGAAGTTAGCACTATATGGTGCTTGTCTGTTTGTATGGCGAATAACGCAAATAGTTATCTAAAATAACCCCACAAACACGGATTCACAGTTTTTTTGGCAATTCAACTACACTGAAGAAGTTAGCACTATATGGCGCATGTCTGTATGGCAAATAACACCGCAAATAGTTATTTAAAAAGAACAACCCCACAAACACGGATTCACTGTTTTTTTTTTTAATTCAACTTCACTGAAGAAGTTACCACTATATAGCACTTGTCTGTTTGTATGGCGACTAACGCCGCAAATAGTTATTTAAAATGAACAACCCCATAAACACGGATTCACTGTTTTTTGGCAATTCAACTTCACTGAAGGAGTTACTACTATATGGTGCTTGTCTGTTTGTATGGCAAATAACGCCGCAAATAGTTATTTAAAATGAACAACCCCACAAACACGGATTCACTGTTTTTCTGGCAATTCAACTTCACTGGAGAAATTAGCACTATATGGCGCTTGTCTGTTTGTATGGCGAATAACGCCGCAAATAGTTATTTAAAATGAACAACCCCACAAACACGTATTCACAGTTTTTTTGGCAATTCAATTTCACTGAAGAAGTTAGCACTATATGGCGCTTGTCTATTTGTATGGCGAATAACGCCGCCTGAAACGGAGGATGCTATCTGGTGACTCCTGAAGGCAGCGCACCGGTACTTCGCCTGGTCGTTCCTTTGGTTAAACTTCAGGTGGTGATGCAGGTACCAGGGGCTTTGATAATAACGTTACCCCGGTAGCAAACTGGCCTTTCAGGGATTCCACCTGATCCTTCACGTACAGGCTGTGACAAGGTTGGGGCAGGTACGGCCATTTCACTGACCTGCGGCCCACAAAGTACTCCTTGCCGTCCTCTTCATCTGCCAGGAAGTCAGAGCCTTGCTCCACAGAAAACCACAGGATGGTTCCCTTACGCAACTCCAGTGTAGGGTCTCTCGGCCTTGGATGGTCCAGTACCTGGATGACCCAGTCCTCCACTGCATTCTTGTAGTCCCATAGGGTCTGGCACAATCGTGTTCTGCCAAATGGAAGGTGTTGTTCTCCTCCTGGGCGGCAAAGTGGACACTCCAGCCGCAGCAGCCGCACCAGCCGGCAAGGCGAATATGGAGTCAGGAGCCGGTGAGACTCTCTTGCACAGTTGTTCTGCTCTGATCTCTGGAGCGGGCGGTGGTTCGGGGTACTCGTTCCCAAAGACCATCTCTCCCCACTTGGGTTGCAGTTCTTTCGCCATGCTGTTTGCTGTGGTGTGACTCTGGATCTTGTTCAGCGCTGGCTTGAACTGGAGTGGTGGGTGGAGTAATGAGGGAGGAGTCTTCACTCCCTATACGTGCAAATAGTTAGTTCCCGGTGGGCCGGGATGGTTTTTCTCGCTTCTGGGGGGGCATATCTTCACTTTCCCGCTCTTGAGGGGGCTTGTCATCATTTTCCCGCTTTTGGGGGCCGGGGAGGGGGCAAGAAGAATGCGTACGTAGCGTACGTAACGTTAGCATTCAAAATTTTAAGAACATTTACGAATAATACGAACCGAATCTGACAAAATTCGGATTCGCTTAGGAGTAGGAAAAATGGAGGATTCGATACGAATCAGTGAATAGATTCGATAATCTCTAATCGGAAAGGAGTCCAAGTATAAAGGATACATACAAATTCACGGTTTTGAATTCAATCCTGATATTGGCTTTCAAAACCTGACTATGTGGCCATACCCTCACTGTTAAAATCTAGCTATTTCGTGAAAGCTGAGCTTAAGTAACAGAAACATAACATAGCATCATGGTTTATAAGGCTGAAAAAAAGACATCTCTCAATCCAGGTCAGCCTGTTATCCTGCAAGTTGATTCAGAGGAAGGCAAAAAAAACCCTGTGAGGTAGTTGTTCAGATATACGACATCTATTGATACATCTAGAACTTACCTCCTCGTAGAAACTGATTAAATTAGTTTGACATTACTGATCCCTCATGAAGCCATGCTGATATGGCGCTATTTGCTTATTTTCATTGAGGTACTCAAAGATAGCATCTCTTATCAAACCTTCAAACAGTTTACCTATGACAGATGTTAAATTTACCGGCCATATAACATTCTTAATAGTAGGAAAAAAAAGAGAAAAAGTGAAAAGAAACCAATGAAATTAAGCTACGCAGAAAGGAACAGAGTTGCCAAAACTCTTTGTTCTATCTTTTGTTAAGAAAATTGCTATTGAATTCTTTAGGGTAAAACATAACTTATTTAATGTATTACAATTATACTCAAATAGAAAAAGGATAGGACTGTAAATTCAGCTTCTCACCAGGCCTGAGCCATTAAGGCTTTCAGTTAACCTTTTGACAACCACAAGATGGTAACTCATTATGTATTCAATACACTACATATAGTGATCCATATCAAATCTGCTGAAATAAAACTTTCATAAGTTGCTTATTTGGCACCTGTTTCAGCTCTGCGATTTTAAATGCATATCATTATTTTATTTCACGCTTCCATTAAACTAGAAAAGTTAGAAAAAAGACTATACATTTTATAAATGTAGGCTTACTGAAAAAAGCCTTAAGTGTAGGTTTATACCTTATGTATAAGGTTCCCTAGGATTGAGGAACCCTTTGCCATTTTCTACTTTAAATTTACTGTAATAGTCTACTGATGATCGATCCTTGATGTAAACACAGAAGGGGCCATATGAGACGATTGTTTTTTAATTTTCTTATTCTCCTAATATTTTACCATGCAATTTTTTTGGGTCATGTAATAATTCTGTTCTGTATAAAATGTCTAATAAAGTGTATAACATAGTTAAGCCAAAGATTCTGTTTTGTCCCAATTTAATCTCAAATTGAACTTGAATATATCTACGTGTCCATCTGCAAACCCTAACCTAATAAACTCAACTTCAATGTGATTTTGATTCTATATTGTCTGTTTAAGAATACAGTCGTAAAATAGCACATAATAGTGATTAATGATCCCATAAAAGCAGACATTGTTAATGTCAGGTGAGCACAGAAATAGAGGTCTTGATCTTGGCCACCTTTCACCGATCTCATACCTTATCATCTCTACTAAAAAGAAGCACGTCAGTCCAGTACAAGGTCAAGGCGACATACATTGAACCTGGCAATAAATCATTTTGATTGACAGCTGTCCATTCACTTACAATGTAATAGTAGATGAAACAACAGTTATTTACCCTATATATAGTCTTCATGATGTTTTACAGTGACACATTTCTTTAACAGAGCAAGTTCTTATTGTGCCTTGGGCTATATTGAAAAGCCTCAAAATATATATTTTTTAATAGGATTTATAACTTTAAAGTGATTTATTGCATAAAAAGTGCAAATTAGCCATATCAAATATATGACTGTATTTCATTGTTGTATAGAGCCATAACAGTGCCCATAGAAGTCTGTGTTACCCAACTGTACCCCCATTTGCCTCTGATTTCATATGGGGACATGGAAAGTTTCTTTTTTTGGTCCGCAGGATTCTGTATGAGTATAACAGAAGACAAAAAACGGTACCATGCTTTGTCGCACTTTCCAAAATGTGGAACCATACACAGCACAATATGGTGACAACATAGATTACCCTTTCACATGCAAACAATAGAACTAAGGAATGGGGATAATTCTAAATAAAAGTGGTATTATACCTACTAGAAATGAAAATTAGAAAAATAGAAGCTCTTTGCGCACATTTTTAATCAAACGTGTGTTGGGCCCATCTAGCAGGCGTCAAGGTGGCTTCCGCAGATGGGTACCCAAAACTAAGCAGGGTATAAATGTAGCTGGTTCCTACACCGCACTTAATATTGTAGGCTTAGGTAAGTTCAAGAGAGGCAGTCTGTTAGCGTTAGGTACCCATCTGTGGAAGCCACCTTGACGCCTGGTAGATGAGCCTAACACACGTTTGATCAAAAATGTGCACAAAGAGCTTCTATTTTTCCAATTTTCATTTCTAGTAGGTATAATACCACTTTAATTTAGAATGATGCCCATTCCTTAGTTCTATTGTTTGCATGTGAAAGGTTGTGCTGCCATATTTTATTATTTGTCAATATGCTTGCTTTATGAATATGCACCTGTGAACATGAATTGCTAGTCTAAATTTTCTTGTAAGATAGATTACCCTTAAGGACCTAATATAGCACTTCAGCCTTGTCCATGAGGCCTAGTTGTGGTAATGCAGAATATTAACATGAAAGAGCATTGGGTTAAAGTCACACTGTGTTCAGGCACTGTGTTTGATAATGACCATAAACCTTTAACAAAGCAATATTCAACTGTATGCCTATATACCTACATACAGTAAATACAGATATTTCTGCATCTGCAAATCAGTTTGGCTCATGTAAATGGGGCTGTTTTAGTGTCAAGCAAATGGATTTTTGCATTCAAATTAATGAAACTGATTTTTCAGTTGCAGAAATTTCTGGAACTAAATCTGCTGCATGTGAAGGCACTCTAAAGATGTCAGCTTCATCCAGAAAAAGATTTATTGAGTTTTCTTATAAGGATGTTAGGAGACATCTTTATCTTTTCTACAACACAGACTGACATTATCATGGGATGTATAAGTGTATCTGTCCTGTGAGTTCAGAACGACATGAGCAGAGATCAAATAACTGTAATCCACTGTTTAAAATTTTGGTAAAAAGGGAACATACAGTACTCTTCTTGGTTCGAAGATTGGCATAGTCAGAGGGAGTGAATGAACAAGAATAGTACAAGCCACCTCACTTCAGGGTGACACAGGCAAAATTATTCTAGTTGCTTATTGTGAAATCACTGCTCCAAATTCTGGAGTCAGCAGAAGTATCTTTGTGTTTTCTTAACCTTGGGACAGATTAAATCATTCCTCTCCTAGCTGAACAGTGTAGAGGAAACAACCTCTCTGCATAGCTATTTTCTGCCAAGTCTCCTGGCTGCTGGCATTAATTAAGAAGCAGAGCAAATCAGGATAACAGGATGATATGGGATCTTATCACAAGGGTGTGCAGACCATAAGAAAGTCATCTTACTGGCTGCAGGACTTATTAACCCGTTAGAGATATAAAGTAACTGATACCCATAGTCTTAGTAGCAGAGAATACTGTATAGATGGGACTATTTTTGCATGTCAGATAATAAGGATATACAGTAAATATGTATATATTTTAGAGATGAGCAAATAGATTTTAACTGAATCTGATTTGTTATTAGTTTCACACAAATTCATCTGTCACGTATTCCGATTTGTGATTTGCTTCGGACGAATCACACAAAAAAGGTTCCCAGTACCATTTTACTGTGAAAATTAGCAGGGGAAACAAAATCAAGAAAGTAACATGATAACCATCCAGGTTCATCTAATTATTTGCAGACCAACAGGAAATATGTCCTCACTTGTTCCCTATCGAGGCGATGGGCACCATCTTTGTTTTGGGCAGTAGTTCTCCATGTGGAATAATGAATAGGGAGGCACTGATGTGACCTCACTTTGGGGATCAGACTTGATTAGACATCCCATCCCATGATCGCTATCTTGCATGAATACGCCCCTGATGCCAAGAGAAGAAGAGACACACATGTTATAAGATGCCACACCAGCTGATAGTCTCTGTGATCAAACATGGTGGGCAGCATACATCTGTAGCTGGGATCACCTAGGATGCTTTCCCAATAGTCTATATTTATCAATCAAGTCGCACTGCTGTATGGACCAGGCCGTCTATCAGGTATTTATCCAGACAGCCTCACAGCTGGCTTACCAGTAACCCTCCATCACCGATATTTCCTACAGTGTCCCCATTGACCAATCTACTGGACCTGGAGCTCATATGACTGATTTAATGTTAGACGTTATCTTAGTATCTCCTACAATGCCCCATTGACCTAACCTCTACTGTATTAACAGTGACTGACTAAACTACTGTGTATCAGCATTACAGTCTGATTTCTACCGTTCGCTGCACCTGTAGGCGACCTCATGTCTTCTTCGGGATACTCCAGTAAGATCAGGTTAATACAGGGGAACAAAGAAGACAGTGGGGTCGCCCTTGTTAGGGCAGCAGTTCTGTTTCTACGCAGGGAGAGAGTAAGGATAGTAACATAGTAACATAGTAACATAGTAACATAGTAACATAGTATGTAAGGCCAAAAAAAGACATCTGTCCATCCAGTTCAGCCTGTTTTCCTACAAGTTGATCAAGAGGAAGGCAATAAAAAAAAAAACCCTGTGAGGTAGAAGCCAATTTTCCTCACTTTAGGGGGAAAAATTCCTTCCCGACTCCAATCAGGCAATCAGAATAACTCCCTGGATCAACGACCCCTCTCTAGTAACTATAACCTGTAATATTATTACCCTCCAGAAATACATCCAGGCCCTTCTTGAACTCTTTTAGTGAACTTACCATCACCACCTCCTCAGGCAGAGAGTTCCACAGTCTCACTGCTCTTACCGTAAAGAATCCTCTTCTATGTTTAAACCTACATAGACAAACCTTCTTTCCTCCAGACGCAGAGGATGTCCCCTCGTCACAGTCACAGTCCTCGGGATAAATAGATGATGGGAGAGATCTCTGTACTGACCTCTGATATATTTATACATAGTTATTAGATCTCCCCTCAGTCGTCTTTTTTCTAAAGTGAATAACCCTAATTTTGATAATCTTTCTGGGTACTGTAGTCCACCCATTCCAGTTATTACTTTAGTTGCCCTCCTCTGAACCCTATCCAGCTCTGCTATATCTGCCTTGTTCACAGGAGCCCAGAACTGTACACAGTACTCCATGTGTGGTCTGACTAGTGATTTGAAAAGTGGCAGGACTATGTTCTCATCACGGGCATCTATGCCCCTTTTGATGCAACCCATTATCTTATTGGCCTTGGCAGCAGCTGTCTGGCACTGGCTTCTACAGCTTAGTTTGCTGTTCACTAAAATTCCTAGGTCCTTTTCCATGTCAGAGTTACCCAATGCTTTACCATTTAGTATGTACTGGTGACTTGCATTATTCCTTCCCATATGCATAACCTTACATTTGTCAGTGTTAAACCTCATCTGCCACTTTTCTGACCAAGCCTCCAGTCTATCCAGATCCTCCTGTAGCATTGCACTGTCCTCCTCTGTGTTAATTACTTTACACAGTTTAGTGTCATCTGCAAAAATTGATATTTTACTATGCAAACCTTCTACAATATCATTAATAAATATATTGAAGAGAATAGGACCCAATACAGACACCTGTGGTACCCCACTAGTGACAGTGACCCAATCTGAGTATCTACCGTTAATAACCACCCTCTGTTTTCTATCACTGAGCCAGTTACTTACCCACATACAGACATTTTCTCCCAGGCCAAGCATTCTCATTTTGTATACTAACCTTTTATGTGGTACCGTGTCAAACGCTTTGGAGAAGTCCAAATATACGACATCCATTGAGTTGCTGCGGTCAAGTCTAGAACTTACCTCCTCATAGAAACTGATTAAATTGGTTTGACATGACCGATCCCTCATGAAGCCATGCTGATATGGAGTTATTTGCTTATTTTCATTGAGGTACTCCAAGATAGCATCTCTCAGAAAACCTTCAAACAGTTTACCCACAACAGAAGTTAAACTTACCGGCCTATAGTTTCCGGGCTCTGTTTTTGGACCCTTTTGAATGGAACACTCCCCGTCAGTATAGAGTCCTTAAATATCAGAAATAAGGGTCTGTCGATGACATTACTTAATTCTCTTAGGATACGGGGGTGTATGCCATCCGGACCTGTGATTTGTCTATTTTAATATTTTTAAGACGTTGCTGTACCTCTTCCTGGGTCAGAGAGGACACTTTTAAAGGGGAATTTACTTTTATATTCTGCATTTCATCTGACAGTTTATTTTCCTCAGTGAATACAGTGGAGAAAAAGTTATTTAGAAGCTTCGCTTTCTCCTCATCGCTCTCTGCAACTCCTCCCTCATTACTCTGTAAGGGGCCGACACCTTCAGGTTTATACTTTTTTGTATTTATATAATTGAAGAACATATTAGGGTTAGTTTTACTCTCTTTGGCGATTAATCTCTCGGTCTCTAGTTTGGCTGCTTTTATTTGTCTTTTACATATTCTATTTTTTTAGTGTAGGGTGTTTTACTGGAAAACAACAGGAAGGAAAATGATGGGGGATCATATGACCCTGAGAGAGAGGGGAGCTTTCCCTCATAAGCTCAGAAGCTGACAAACAGCCTGATAAGCCAATCAGGGGCAGAATTCTGACAGGTCCTACTGCTGAGAACTCTGTTCTGTGTCTCATTTCCGACAAGAGCATGTGTTGTGGCTCTGTTTGCCAAAAAGGAATTACAGAGCAGACACAAGTCAGTAATCAAAATATACTATGGACACACTAGGGAAAGCTTAGCATAGAGAGTGAGGGACTGGTCACTCTGAGTTGTGTTCATAGTTCATACAGCTTGCTGGTAGGTTCTATCATAGTTCATACAGCGTGCTAGCAGGTTCTGTCCTACCACACACTCGTTTTCTTTCTGTATACAGTGCCTTGTGAAAGTATTCGCTCCCCTGGAACTTTTCAACCTTTTGCCACATTTCAGGCTTCAAACAAAAAGATATAACATTTTAAATTTTTGGTGAAGACTCAACAACAAGTGGGTCCACATTGTGAAGTGGAACGAA
>ONZH01007083.1:0-82245 GCA_900303285.1 Rhinella marina | reverse complement strand
AGAATACAACCAAGTCATTTGCTACCTGTCACGTATATAGATTGATCCTAAAAATCTCTGTGCGACATTTGTCTGGGTCGCAGTCTAAATAGCCACCGTCAGTAGGGTGTCAGTCAGCTCTACCATAGTTTCTGCACGTCACGTTCCAAAAAAAACAAAAATCCAAAACAATATATACAAAAAAATTAGTTTTTTTGTTGTTTTAGCTCAGTGATACAAATCCATTTCACACAGCTGCGTTTAACCTTTCTGTGTGTCACAGTTCAGCACACTCTCTCCAATCCGTATATTCTGTCCAGGTGACACTTTCTGTACGTCACTTAATTAAACCAGACTGAACAAGTTTGTGGGTTTCAGTACACCAGGCCCGTTTATTTATTTTTTTTATATCATACACTTATATACAGAAAAATGTTGAACCCCAGGGCTAAGGGTCGAGGACGAGGGCGTAGGCGTGTGCGTGGGCATTCAATTACTGCAGGGGGCAGAGGCCGTGGTCCTGGGCAGGGTGAGATAGTACCTGCTGATGAGGGAGCTGTGAAACGCCGCAGAGCTACACTCCCTAGCTTCATGTCTCAACTTACAGGGACACGTGGTAGAGGACTGTTGAAACCACAACAGTGCGAACAGCTGATCTCGTGGATTGCGGACAATGCTTCAAGTAATTTGTCCACCAGTCAGTCTTCCACGCAGTCCACCCACGTTACCCAAGGGAGCACTCTGGCTCCTCCACCTCAACCTCCTATCCCCCCAGTCTGTCCCCTACCAGGAAAATTTGGAATGCGATCCGGCATACTCTCAGGAACTGTTTTCTGGAACCTTCCCAGAGTCACAAACCACTTCTCAGGTTGCTGCTGACCTTGTTCCCGATGCCCAAGTTTTCCAACTGTCGCAGTCTGTGGGTGATGATGATGATCATGATGACAATGTTGAGTTAGTGGAAGAAGTTTGTAAAGAGGTGTCGGACGATGAGGAGACACGGTTGTCAGACAGTGGTGAAGTTCTTGTAAGGGGAGGAATTCCGAGGGGGGAGCAGACTGAGGAATCGGAGGATGACGAGGTGACTGACCCAAGCTGGGTTGATATGCCGAGTGATTCTGAGGCGGAGGCGAGTGCTGCACCAGAACAGGTTGTAAGAGGCAGTGGTGTGGCCAGAGGGAGAAGCAGGGCCAGAGCTGGTGCATCAGCAGCAACTGTTTCACGTAGTGAAGCTCCCGTGGCGAGGCCTAGATGTTCGCAAGTCTGGAGGTTCTTTAAAGAAAGTGAGGATGACCGACGGACTGTGGTGTGCAACCTGTGCCACACCAGGATCAGCAGGGGTGCCACCACTACTAATATATCAGAGGCCACAGAAAATCGACTTCTAAATGAAATAGACGAAGCGGCAAATCAGAATGAGGTTGTTATTATGGGGGACTTCAACTACCCAGATATAGACTGGGAAACTGAAACCTGTATATCTCATAAAGGAAACAGGTTCTTGGCAATAACCAAAGACAATTACCTTTCCCAACTGGTTCAGGACTCAACTAGAGGGACGGCCATACTGGACTTAGTATTAACCAATAGACCTGACAGAACAACAGATGCGCAGGTTGGGGGACACTTGGGTAACAGTGACCATAAAATAATAACCTTTAAATTGTCATTAAAAAAAGCATTTCTTCAGGGAGGAACAAAAATACCAAACTTCAAAAATGCAAAATTTAGCCATCTAAGAGAGGCCATAGGTCTAACTAACTGGGACAAAATCCTCGAAAATAAAAATACAGCCACAAAATGGGATATTTTTAAAAGCATCCTAATATCTAATTGTGAGAGGTACATACCGTATAGGAATAAAATGATAAGAAACAAGAAAAAACCAATGTGGATAAATAGAACTGTAAAAAAAGCAATAAATGACAAAAAGAAAGCATTTAAATCACTAAAACAGGAGGGGAGTGAGGAAGCATTGAAAAACTATAAGGAAAAAAAATAGAATTTGTAAAAGACAAATAAAAGCAGCTAAACTAGAGACTGAAAGACTAATTGCTAAAGAGAGTAAAACTAACCCTAAAATGTTCTTCAATTATATAAATACTAAAAAGTATAAATCTGAAGGTGTCGGCCCCTTACAGAGTAATGAGGGGGGAGTAGCAGAGAGCGATGAGGAGAAAGCAAAACTCTTAAATATTTTTTTCTCCACTGTATTCACTGAGGAAAATAAACTGTCAGATGAAATGCAGAATATAAAAGTGAATTCCCCTTTAAAAGTGTCCTGTCTGACCCAGGAAGAAGTACTGGGGCGTCTTAAAAAAGATTAAAATAGACAAATCGCCAGGACCGGATGGCATACACCCACGTATCCTAAGAGAATTAAGTAATGTCATTGCCAAACCCTTATACTTGATATTTAAGGACTCTATACTGACAGGGAGTGTTCCACAGGATTGGCGCATAGCAAATGTGGTGCCAATATTCAAAAAGGGTCCAAAAACAGAGCCCGGGAACTATAGGCCGGTAAGTTTAACATCTGTAGTGGGTAAACTGTTTGAAGGTTTTCTAAGAGATGCTATCTTGGAGTACCTCAATGAAAATAAGCAAATAACTCCATATCAGCATGGCTTCATGAGGGATCGGTCGTGTCAAACCAATTTAATCAGTTTCTATGAGGAGGTAAGTTCTAGACTTGACCGCGGGGAATCAATGTATGTCGTATATCTGGACTTCTCCAAAGCATTTGACACTGTACCACATAAAAGGTTAGTATATAAAATGAGAATGCTTGGCCTTGGAGAAAATGTCTGTATGTGGGTAAGTAAATGGCTCAGTGATAGAAAACAGAGGGTGGTTATTAATGGTACATACTCAGATTGGGTCACTGTAACTAGTGGGGTACCACAGGGGTCAGTATTGGGCCCTATTCTCTTCAATATATTTATTAATGATCTTGTAGAAGGCTTGGACAGTAAAATATCAATTTTTGCAGATGACACTAAACTGTGTAAAGTAATTAACACAGAAGTGGACAGTACACTGCTACAGATGGTTCAGGATAGACTGGAGGCTTGGGCAGAGAAGTGGCAGATGAGGTTTAACACTGACAAATGTAAGGTTATGCATATGGGAAGGAATAATGCAAGTCACCAGTACATACTAAATGGTAAAACATTGGGTAACTCTGACATGGAAAAGGACCTAGGAATTTTAGTGAACAGCAAACTAAGCTGCAGAAACCAGTGTCAGACAGCTGCTGCCAAGGCCAATAAGATAATGGGTTGCATCAAAAGGGGCATAGATGCCCGTGATGAGAACATAGTCCTGCCACTTTACAAATCACTAGTCAGACCACACATGGAGTACTGTGTACAGTTCTGGGCTCCTGTGAACAAGGCAGACATAGCAGAGCTGGAGAGGGTTCAGAGGAGGGCAACTAAAGTAATAACTGGAATGGGTGGACTACAGTACCCAGAAAGATTATCAAAATTAGGGTTATTCACTTTAGAAAAAAGACGACTGAGGGGAGATCTAATAACTATGTATAAATATATCAGGGGTCAGTACAGAGATCTCTCCCATGATCTCTTTATCCCAAGGACAGTGACCATGACGAGGGGACATCCTCTGCACCTGGAGGAAAGAAGGTTTGTTCACAAAAATAGAAGAGGATTCTTTACGGTAAGAGCAGTGAGACTATGGAACTCTCTGCGTGAGGAGGTGGTGATGGTAAGTTCACTAAAAGAGTTCAAGAGGGGCCTGGATGTATTTCTGGAGGTTAATAATATTACAGGTTATAGTTACTAGATATGGGTTGTTGTTGATCCAGGGAGTAATTCTGATTGCCTGATTAGAGTCGGGAAGGAATTTTTTCCCCTAAGGTGATTAAAATTGGCTTCTACCGCACAGGGGTTTTTTGCCTTCCTCTGGATCAACTTGTAGGAAAACAGGTCGAACTGGATGGATAGATGTCTTTTTTCGGCCTTATAAACTATGTTACTATGTTACTATGTTACTAACCTAACCACCACCAGCATGCGCAGGCATATGAGTGCTAAGCACCCCACTCAATGGAACCAAGGCCGTTCACCACCTCCTGCGGGTCACACCACTGCTCCTTCCCCTGTGTCACTCGCTGCCTCTGCTAGTCAACCCCCTGCGTCACTCGCTGCCTCTGCTAGTCAACCCCCTGCCCAGGACCCCGGCACAAGCGCCTCCCGCCGGAAAACCACACCTTCGCCTCCACGATCCTCCACAGTGTCCACCAACGTGTCCCTGCGCAGCGTTCAGCTGTCTTTACAGCAGACGCTGGAGCGCAAGAGGAAATACAGTTCCACCCACCCACATGCCCAAGCCCTCAACGTCCACATCTCCAAATTGCTTAGCCTGGAGATGCTGCCCTATAGGCTAGTAGAGACCGAGGCTTTTCAAAATTCCATGGCGGTGGCTGCCCCTCGGTATTCGGTCCCCAGCCTCCACTATTTTTCCCGATGTGCCGTCCCAGCCCTACACCAGCGCGTGTCACAGAACATCATCCGTGCCCTGACCAACGCTGTTTCTGAGAAGGTCCACCTAACCACGGACACGTGGACAAGTGCTGCCGGGCAGGGACACTATATCTCACTGACGGCACATTGGGTTAACTTGGTGGAGGCTGGGACCGAGAATGACCCTGGGGCCGCTCATGTACTGTCCACACCGAGGATTGCGGGGCCTACCTCGGTCACGGTCTCTCAGACGTACTATGCCTCCTCCTCCGACCCCTCCTCCTCCTCCACCGAATTACCATCCGTGGGCACGGCGCCTTCAGTCGGTAGCTCTAGGCGCAGCAGCAGTGCCGTGGGTAAGCGCCAACAGGCGGTGCTCAAACTGCTGAGCTTAGGTGACAAAAGGTACACCGCCCAAGAGCTGTTACAGGGCATCACGGCGCAGACCGATGTGTGGCTGGCACCGCTGAACCTCAAGCCAGGCATGGTTGTGTGTGACAACGGGCGTAACCTGGTGGCGGCTCTGCAACTCGGCAGACTGACACATGTGCCATGCCTGGCCCACGTGTTCAATCTCATAGTTCAGCGGTTCCTCAAGACATACCCCAATCTGTCTGATTTGCTCACCAAGGTGCGCCGCATCTGTGCGCATTTCCGCAACAAGTCCACCACAGATGCTGCCACTCTCAGGGCAGCGCAGCGCCGCCTACAACTGCCTGCTCACCGACTGTTGTGCGACGTGCCCACGAGATGGAATTCCACATTAAACATGTTATCCAGAGTTTACCAGCAGCGCAGAGCGATTGTAGACTGCCAGATGTCAACTTCCACCAGAACTGGTAGTCAGGTCTCTCAGATTCCTCAAGTCTACAATGAGGAGTGGACGTGGATGTCTGATATCTGCCAGGTGTTGAGCAACTTTGAGGAGTCAACACAGATGGTCAGCGGCGATGCCGCCATTATCAGCCTCACCATCCCGCTGCTTTGCCTGTTGAAAAACTCACTGCTCAGCATGAAGTCGGATGCTTTGCGCTTGTCACAAGAGACGGTGGAGGAAGATACGTCGCTTGATAGCCAGAGCACCCTCCGGTCTGTTTCTCAGCGCGTATGGGAGGAGGGGGATGAGGAGGAAGAGGAGGAGAATGTCGGAGAGACAGTAGAGGGTACCAGTGCTCAGTCCTTAACTCTTGAGCGTGTATGGGCTGAAGAGGAGGACTTGGAGGAGGAGGAAATGGAGAGTCAGGCCAGTGAGGAGAGGGAATTCTTGCGTGTTGGGACTCTGGCACACATGGCAGACTTCATGTTAGGCTGCCTATCCCGTGACCCTCGTGTTAGAAGAATTTTTTCAAACACCGATTACTGGGTGTTTACTCTCCTGGACCCACGGTACAAGCAGAACCTTTCCACTCTCATCCCTGCAGAGGAAAGGAGTATGAGAGTGAATAGATATCAACAGGCCCTGGTGCACAAGCTGAAACAATTCTTCCCATCTGACGCTGCTAGCAGCAGAGGGCATGGTTCTGTGGGCCAAGTAGCGGGGGAGAGGAGGCGAGCAGGCAGCTTGTCCAGCACTGGCAGGGGAACGCTCTCCAAGGCCTTTGCCAGTTTTATGTCACCCCAGCAAGACACTGTCACCTGTCCCCAGTCTAGGCAGAGTAGGGGGGAGCTGTACAGAAAGATGGTGAGGGAGTACCTAGCTGACCATACCAACGTCCGTAGCGATCACTATGCTCCATACAACTACTGGGTTTCAAAGCTGGACACGTGGCCTGAACTGGCGCTGTACGCCTTGGAGGTGCTGGCCTGCCATGCCGCTAGCGTGCTGTCAGAGCGGGTATTCAGTGCAGCTGGTGGCGTCATCACCGATAAGCGTACACACCTGTCAACTGACAGCGCTGACAGGCTGACGCTTATTAAAATGAACAAAGCATGGATTTCACCGGAATTCAAATCTCCTCCGGGGGAAAGCAGCTAAAGATTTAAATAACTTATGTATCGGATTCCTCTTCTCTACTCCTCCTACTCCTCCTCCATATCGTCTTTGCCTAACGCTGACCAAAAAAACGCCATTTTTCAGAGGTCCAACTGGCACTCTTTTACCACAATTTTTCAGGAGGGCCACCTACAGGCCCTCTGTCCAAACAATTTTTCCGGACGTCCACCTACAGGCCCTCTGTCCAAACAATTTTTCTGGAGGTCCACCTACAGGCCCTCTGTCCAAACAATTTTTCCGGAGGTCCACCTACAGGCCCTCTGTCCAAACAATTTTTCTGGAGGTCCACCTACAGGCCCTCTCTCCAAACAATTTTTACGGAGGTCCACCTACAGGCCCTCTCTCCAAACAATTTTTCCGGAGGTCCACCTACAGGCCTTCTGTCCAAACAATTTTTCTGGAGGTCCACCTACAGGCCCTCTGTCCAAACAATTTTTCCGGAGGTCCACCTACAGGCCTTCTGTCCAAACAAATTTTTCTGGAGGTCCACCTACAGGCCCTCTCTCCAAACAATTTTTACGGAGGTCCACCTACAGGCCCTCTCTCCAAACAATTTTTCCGGAGGTCCACCTACAGGCCTTCTGTCCAAACAATTTTTCTGGAGGTCCACCTACAGGCCCTCTCTTCCAAACAATTTTTTCCGGAGGTCCACCTACAGGCCTTCTGTCCAAACAATTTTTCTGGAGGTCCACCTACAGGCCCTCTGTCCAAATAATTTTTCCGGAGGTCCACCTACAGGCCCTCTCTCCAAACAATTTTTCTGGAGGTCCACCTACAGGCGCTCTCTCCAAACAATTTTTACGGAGGTCCACCTACAGGCCCTCTCTCCAAACAATTTTTACGGAGGTCCACCTACAGGCCCTCTCTCCAATTCCAGTTTCCAGTTTTATTTGCGCAAACTGTGTAATTTTTTATTTTTGGGATAGTTTTGAAAAATAATATTACCTAATAGTATCTATATTGCCCAACATTGGATACGGTAGCAAGTAGAAGACCAAACACATGCTGCCCACAGGGTTCCGCAAATTCCTGGTCCACAATGTCAAGGAGCTCGAGGTTCTGTTGATGAGCAACAAGTCCTTCTGTGCTGAAATCACCCACAACGTCTCCATCTAAGAACCTAAAGACCATTGTGGAGAGAGCGGCACAGCTCGCCATCAAAGTGACGAACCCCAACGCCAGACTGCGCAGAGAAGATAACGAATAAATATCTCTGTGGTTAGTTTTGCTAAATAAAAGTTAAATAAACACAAAAAAAAATTGATCTGTTCCTGTGCCTGATCCACCCAAGTTGAATCTGTACCATCATGAGAAAGTCCCCCCAAGGAGTTCCCACTGTAACTTGCTTCCCATACAACTACCTCACCCCCCGACACCTGTGTCTCGCCATTGTCCACCACCTCCTCAGACAACACTGGTAAATCCACACTGTCAGCACACGGAAACAGCAAAACGTCTTGCGAATTGGGGCAGAGAATTTTCTGGGCTAGCACATCAGAGAAGGGGTGACTATGGGGTTCCAGGGAGTACGTGACCACATGCAATATCCATTTAAAAGTCATGCCACACTTGATCGAGCTTCGAATTGACAATTGTACCGGTTGATGCTAAATTTTTAAGTTGGGGTCCTGCGTCGTCATTCTAAATACATCCGGCTGTTATCACCACCACACACGCTAGCCCACGGGGCACTCCTCTTGCTCTTCCAGCGAAACCTCCTTCCCCCCACCTACAGGCCCTCTCTCCAAACAATTTACCCGGATAGGGAACATATTAGATATTGTACTGATGTTTTTTGTTTTTCTTCTTTTAATTGCCTCCTGACCTGTGATAGGCAGAGCATGGACACGTCCCCTTAGCTGCAGTGGGAAAGACACTCCCCTGGCCAGAGCAAGCTCTTTTTCCGTTTTCCGTGGTCGAAAAATCCATGAAATATAAGGTCCCAAGATAGGGGACGTATACGGTATTAAACTGTGAAGAATCGATACCATACCGGTTGAAGGAACAGTTTTTCCAAATCCATTCCAGCTGTTGTCCATTCCGGGTAGGGGACGTATTAGATATTGTACTGATTTTTTTTTAGATCTTCTTTTAATTGCCTCCTGCGATAGACGGGAATCGAACCCGGGTCAACTGCTTGGGAAGCAGCTATGCTCACCACTTTACCACCAACAGCCACAGCAACTGATAAGAACAGATACTAAACTTGATGTCAGCTGCAGTGCCAGCATGAGCAGTGGTGTCACCTGCAGGCGGTGATGGACCTTCGTTGCACCTAGTTGGGTGCTTCCCTAACATGTGATGGGCATGTGCCTCGCCTTTCTTTGTCTGGGTGAGCACAATTGCCATGAGGGTAACCACCAGGCTGTTGCCTGAGAATTTGGGGTAATGGTGGGATTAAGCAGCCTCAGAGGCATCCATGCATGCTGCCCCTGCTGTTTCCTGTCCATTTCCATGGTGTTTCCATCATTTTCTGATGTTTCCAGGTTTTCACCCTGCTATCCCTAGGCAGAGCCTTGGTCCCCTGCAAAAATGCTCGAGTCTCCCATTGACTTCAATGGGGTTCGTTATTCGAAACGAGCACCCGAGCATCGGGAAAAGTTTGTCTCAAATAACGAGCACCCGAGCATTTTAGTGCTCGCTCATCTCTAGTCTGCAGTGGACCTCTCCACCAAGTCTGTGCTGTAACTGCTGACTGTCCTAACAAAGCTCATCCTCACTGAAAAGCGGAGCAGAGTCGGCGGCTATCATTACTTGGCTAGCAGAAAAAGCAGCAAAAGCATGCGGCAGGTTCTGGACAGATCAGGGCTTAGAAGCAGTTTCTGGGCCATAACAACTAGGCATGGTGTCAGAGGAACCTACCGATTCCTGGCTCTGTGTATCTGTAGTCACTTGAGATGATGCTGAAGAGCAAGTCAACCATTCCAGTACAGCTGGATTGTTGGTCAAAACATGACCGTTGGATGACAGTGGCAGCTCCAGCGTGTTGCGGCTGCCACCTCCCTTCTTCTGCTGCTACTTTTGCCGGCTACAGCATCATTGTTGCCACTGCCCATTCCATTAGCGGGGCCAGGTAACTGTCGGTTGTATACAGTAACTGTATCACTAAAATAATGGATTAACTCGAATAACGAGCACCCGAGCATTTTAGTGCTCGCTCATCTCTAATAATTACCTAATGTCAATTTCACATATTTACCATTCAGTAGTTAAAAAAGTAGTTTTCTTTCTCTGCTACCCACTGTGGTTCCTTATAAGTTACCATGGCACCGACCTGTAGTTCTGAGCCTCTGTTAGGTGGAGCATGCTCAGTGTGTTGCTATCAATTCTCTAGCTAAAGGTCTTGTGAAACAAAGGGAATGTTAGTGTGCTGGTTATTGGTCAGTGGAGGGGGCATGACTGGGCTGTATATCATGTATATACTCTCATTGTTTTGCACACTCACACAGGAGTTAGACAAATGGATTGCAAGGTAAAATAAAGCTCTGGTTATATGTATAGGTATGGGTTCTGGTGGGGACACTTTTTAAAAAGTCGCAATCTCACTCCAGTAATAGAGTGGAATAGGAAAATTGGAGCAGGTTTCATAGACAAACGTATTATGTTTAGGTTCCATTCAGAAGTCCATAAGTGTTTTGCAGTCCACAAATTGAGGATCCGCAAAACACGGATACCAGCCGCGTGTGTTCCACATTTTGCAGACCGCACATGGCCAGCTCCATTGACAGGAATGCCTATTCTTGTCTGCGATTGTGGACAAGAATAGGACACGCTCTGTCTTTTTTGCGGGGCCCCGGAACAGAACTACGGATGCAGACAGCATATGGTGTGCTGTCTGCATCTTTTGTAGCCCCATTGAATTGAATGGGTCCGCACCTGTTCTGCAAAATTGCAGAACGGATGCGGACCCAGAACTACGGATGTGTGAATGGACCCTTAAAGACTCATGCACACTCAAACAACATGCGACATTTCATAAATGTGGAATAAATTACACCAACACAGACTCAAGCAAAACTGACTTCAAATATTTATCTCATGATAACTTCCCCCCAAAGTTGTTAAATTATGGGTTATGCAAGTATGCTATTTACTAAAATAGACACATTAGAACAGCTAACAGACCTTTGGAACTTAAAACCTAAAAGTGGCCTCATATTGTAGGCGGGCCCCAATTGACAGAAGGTGGGGAAACAGAAGTAGGCAGTATCAGCCATACCGCCCCAGCAGATACCACAGTGCACCACAAAATCAATATGCTACCTATGTTAATTAATGCTGAGAGCATCAGATCTTTATTTACCTGGACGGCAGCCAAGAGAGGGCCTGGGTGACCCTCTGGACATTTGCCCACTGGGAAATTTCCCTGTAGGGTCTATGACCAGTCACCTCATGGTTGTGTTTTCTGCCTGTAGGCCTTAGGGCTCATGCATATGTCCGTAGCCGTTGTTGCGGTCCACAAATTGCGGATCCGCAAAACACAGATACCAGCCGCGTGCATTCCGCGTTTTGCGGAATGGAACGTCCAGCCCGTGATAGAACAGTCCTATCCTTGTCCATAATGCGGACAAGAATAGGAAATGTTCCATATTATTGCAGATGCAATGGAACAGACAAATGGATGCGGACAGCACAGTGTGTGGTCTGTATCTTTTGTGGCCCCATTGAAGTGAATGGATCCACATCTGACCGCACAAAAAATGCAGATTGGATGCGGACAAAAACAATGTGCTTTTGTTTGAGCCTTTAGTCCCTATCCGGGAGATAAATACCATGAGCACCAGGCAAGGATCTAATTCAGAGATCGATTACAATAGCTTGCTGGGTCCTATGTGATTTGGAGGTGCAAGTTACTTAAAGGAGTTATCCCATGATTAATGTAAAAAATGAAAATCAGGCATCATATAGTACATGACAATTTCTTTGTAACAAAGCTAGAACCAGCCCTGTAACTCACATGGATCCAGAGATCTCTGCAAGAGATTCAGAGATTGCTCTGCAAGATTTATATCAAGCTGACAGCTCAAGGGGAGTGTCTTTTCTGCTGCAGCTAAGGGGGAGTGTCCATGCTCTCCCTATCACAACTCAGGAGGCAGTTGAAGGATGAAACTGGGCATGTGCAGCCATCTCAGTGAGCAGGACAAAGAAATAAGGAAAAAAACAAACAGCAGGTAGCGCTATACAGAAACATTTTATTGAATAGCTCAGTGGCTATACAAAATTTTTAATTATAAAAATATTAAATATATAATAAAATATGCAAATATAAAAGTATTCAGATCCAGGGGCTGGTTTGAAAACTGTAGAATATTTTTTGTGTGACAACCCCTTTAATCAACCTGATGTTACAGCTATAGGAGATAGCAATGTTGCGGGCTGGAACTTAAAGGGGTTCTCTGGGAATTAAGAAAATGAAAATACGTAAATATTACTTTATTATAAACAAATTCCCAAATACCTTTTGTTAGTTATAATGGCTCAATTTGTCTAGGGAGCAATGATTAGGCAAAACAAAATGGCCACTGTCCTATTAGTACACACAAAACCTGTCCTAATCACACAGCAGGACAAGTTACTTTACAACACTGAGGTAAAGAGCTGCCTCATCCTCCTCTCCTACCTGTCAGGGATTGATGATCCTGACTACAGTTTAATATGATATTTAGCTGAATCTTTGTGGGAATTGAGTTAATCGGGAGACATGAAGTACAGAGAGGAGGGACAAGACAGACTGTGGTAATGTGGGGCTGTGGTAATGGAGACTGCATACAAGAGCTGCTGCTCATCAGCCACATCTGCTCATGAACTCAATTCCAACAGAGACTCAGCTAAAGATCTTATCTGTATTCAGGATCATAATCCCTGACAAGCATAGCAGAAAGGAGGATGAGGCAGCTCTTTACCTCAGTGTTGTGAAGTAACTTGTTCTCCTGTGTCATTAGGACAGGTTTTATGTGTACTAATATGACAGCGGCCATTTTGTTTCTCCTAATGACTGCTTACCAGACAAAACGAGCCATTATAACCAATGAAAGGTATTTGGGAATATATTTATAATGAAGTAATATTAAAGTATTTTCATTTTCTTAATTCCCGGAGAACCCCTTTAAGAGCAGTTGTTCAGTACTGGAGAGGACAAGGAGGAAGGAAAATCAGGTTGTACAGCCATCCAATGTGACAGTTGACCTGGATTGTGATCACAGACTGGAACCTGGCTCTGGAGCAAGGATTGATAAGTGGGATTTATAATATCTGCATCCCATGATGAAACTTTAATAATGACTATATTGATTGTTACCCTTTTAACAGAATTTACTGACAAATTACTGTAATAGAATTTTGAAAACTTATTCCCATGCATTCTACAACAATATACAGAGAATACACTCAGAAAGGACCATGTCACCAATAAGACAAATCTAGTTTTTCAATGTGTGCATTATTCCTTAGGAAACCAAAGAATTTAAAGGGGTTATGTCACTTCAGAAAATGTCATTTATGTAGACAAAGTTAATACATGACACTTACACCTGCTTCACACTGAAGGAACAGTCTTCCGACAGGCTGTTCCTGCATACAATGCAAGGAATTGGCCAGACAGAAACCGCACGCAGTGGTATTTGTCTGGCCACTTCTCAGCATATTTGCCATATTGCAGCCAGATCACCGTTGGCCAGACGGAATTCTGGCAGTGTCCTGCAATTCCAGATTTGGCAGGCTGTTCCCAGCCGGACCAGCCTGCTGTATTGTTAAATTGTAGTGTGCAGCTACCCCAACTAATGTATTTTGATTGTCCATATTGCTTCCTTGATTCATTTTTCCATCAAATTATACATTGCTTGCTTTCTGGGGTCACGATTACCCTGCAATCCAGCAGCATTGGCCATGCTTGCACACTATAGGAAAAAGTGCCAGCCTCTTTGGAAATGAGAAGTGTATAATGTGCACTGTCTGGCTTCCGTATAGCCTGTCTGGGTTCCACAGGTCCCACAGAATCTACAAGATTTTCCTCCATCCTATGCCAGCTACATGGACATGTTTGACATCAACCTCTTAGACATAACCACTCCTGCACATGGTTGGGTCTATCCACTGTCTCTGCATGGAACCTAGGCCATGTCACATCATATTATGAATTACAAATAAAGTGTAACTCTCATTTCAGTAAAAAGAGTCTTCTTTATCAAAGCTCTAACTGAGTATTACTAAGCAGAGTCTGTCTTCAATTCTGCTGAGCTCTGAAGATGCTGATGTATAACAAGTCAGATAGGCAGGGTGATGGGCAGTTATAGTTAAGGCAAATTTACATAGTCAGGCTTTAGAGTAGAGACAAAAGGTAAGCTGGAAGCCTTTGTATGTTACACACAGGCACTTTTAGTGCTCAGTAAAATGCTGAAGACAGATTCTCCTTAGCAATCAGGGGCGTAGCTATAGGGGAAGCAGGGGAAATGGCTACATTGGGGACCAAGCTCAAAAGGGGCCTACCAAGGCCTACCAAGGAGGAGGACTAAAAGATTTCATTGTCAGGGCCCCCTCAACATCATTTTAAAATGAGATTATATACAGATACACTGTAGGAAACGGACGGAGCTGCTGTCGGACCTCGTCTAAGAGAGCGATCTTGACTAGCCACACAAGTGAGGGTTGCACAGGAAGAGGGGATCGCAAAGAAGTTGCTGCTGGGGGAAGGCCGTACAAAACTTTGCTGTGGGGCCCAGTCATTTCTAATTACGCCACTATTAGAAACACTGTTAGAGCTTTGCTGAGGAGACTATTTACCCCATGTTTTCTAGTACATTTTTCCCTAATGAAGTATAGTACAAGAATGTTCAACATCCCTTTCCCTACATTGTATCAAAAATAAATAAAAGCGACACAATTTAAAACTGGATTCATACAGAAGTCCTCTTTCCGGGGGCGGTCGACCACTTCTTTGTCAAAAAGGGTCAATCTCTTTAGCCATGTGTAGATTACCATGGTCTGAATAAGATCACTATGAAAAACAAATGCCCCCTGCCCCTGTACTCTAAGCTCTCTGATAGGATTTTTGATGCAAGGGTGTACGAAATTGGATTTCCGCTTCCGAGTGGATGACAACCTGTTCAGAATTTGAGAGGGTGATGAGGGGAAGACCACTTGATGGCTATTAGGAGTACCTTTCCATGCTCTTTGGCCCCTTCAATGCCCCCACTGTGAAGAATTTGTCAATGATATCCTCCAAGATCTACATACTTTATGCCGGTGTGGTGCTCTATCTTGCAACATCCTGGTCTACTTACCTGACCTGACATCATACCGGAGGCATGTTCACATTGTCCTCAAATGAAAAACAGACTATATGCCAAATTTCAGCACTGCCTCTTCAAGAGAAATCCCTTCCCTTCCTGGTTTATGTGATTTTTGACTAAGGTATACAGATGAATCCAGAGAAGCTGTCTGCAGTTATGGACAGTCCTCAACCTATGAGCCTGGGCTTTTCCAGTTACTATGGGCAATTCATTCAACACTTCTCCACACTTATGGCTCATACGCAAAAAGCTCTTGTGCAAAAAGGCGTGAATGATACGGAATGTACTCTTGAGGCAGAATCCCAGTTTCAATCCCTCTAGCAGACTTTCTCTTCCACTTCTATCCTACATCACCCTGAAAGTTATTTGCAGTTGTTTTTGGAGGTGGACAATTGTCCCATGGGAGCTGGAACTGTGCTCACCCAGAAGAGTGCCACTGGTAACATCGTCAAATGTGGTCTTACACCTCTACAAAATGCATTTATTTTATTGGATACAGAGAACTGTATGCTATAAAGTTTGCCCTGGAGAAGTGGAGACATCTCTTAGAGGGTGCTTGCCACCCAGTTATCATTTACATGGATCACAAGAATCTTACTGATGTCCAGTTTAACCAGCATCTCAATTTATGTCAAACCTAGTGGTCTCTGTTTTTTGTTCATTTTGATTTTCTCTTGCACTTTTGTCCAGCAGAAAAGAACAGTACTGCAGATGTTCTCTACCACACCTTGGACCCTAATGATCAAGAGAAAGTACTTTGTCACGTTTTTAACCCTGCCATCATTTTCACCATCACTGAGCCACTTCTGCAATCCAGATGATGATCAGGTAACCGTGAAGAGGCCATGGCGCTCACACAAGACAACATGTATATACAACAACTTTTAAATGTGTATCGACAATTATTTTTCAATACCATACATTCTAGGAACATTTAGAAGAAAAATTATTGTCATCAATATCCGTAAAGCAATATTCATTTTTATTCACTGTGATCTACATAGTGCCACGTCCCATAGTGCAATGCCATGGCTATTTGCTTGGAGATCTCTATATGTTCAAACTATGATGGCCAAGGTCTGGTTTAGGGGGTGCAAAACTGGACAATTATGCAGTGCTCCAGGTTCATAGCTGATGCCTGATGCTGCAGGCACCCAGTTGCAATGATTGGGATCAGCGATGACACCGAAACCAATCATTTAAACACTCAGACACCATGTTGATTAGCAATTGCGGTATCTGTGAGGTTAGATAGAGGGAGGGGGCTCCCTCTGCCTTCCGATCAGAGCCCCCGCAGTGTAATTTTTGGGATCCGATTGGTAACCACAACAGCCTGGGGCCTTCTGAAGGTTCTCAGGCCTCCCATGAGTGCCTGTAAAGCTGTGCATGAAGTATAGCTTCACAGGCAGGCAATGAAAATCTCATAGACCGTAATCGTTTTCTATTATGGTGTATGGGAAAAACTCAGAAGATCGCAGGTTATAGCCCCCTAAGGGGGCTAAAAGTTATTGAGTAAAAAGTTATAAAAAGTTTTTTAAAAATTCTAAAATATTAAAAATTGAAATCACCACCGTTTCCCAATTTTATATATAAAAATAAACCATGAAAAATAAACATAACAATTATCAAAGCATCCAAAAATGTTTGAACTATTAAAACATAAACATATTTTTTATTGTGCTGTGAATGCTATAATAGAAATAAAAAATAAAAACGTGAATCACCTTTCCCGCCCAAAAAAATAACAGTGATTAAAAAGTTGTACTTACCCCAAAAATGGTACCAATAAAAACTACAGTAGTCCCTCAAAAAACAAGCCCTCATACAGCTCTGTAGACAGAAATATAAAAACGTTCTGGTTGTCAGAAAATAGTGATGCAAAGAAAATTTTGATTTTTTTTTCAACAGTTTTTATTAAGCAATAAAACAAAATAAAAACTATACAAATTTGGTATTGCCTTAAATGTATTGACCCACAGAATAAGGATATCATGTCATTTTTACTGCACAGAGAACTTCGTAATATCAAAACTCCAAAAACTTTGTCAGAATGATGTGGGTTTTTTTGTTTGTTTGTTTTTTCAATTTTACCCGACAAAGAATTTTTTTCCAGTTTTCCAATAGAGGGCATGGTAAATTAAATGATGACATTAAAAATATAACTTGTCCCACAAAAAATAAGCCCTCATATCGCTATCTGAATGGAAAATGTAAAAAGCTATGGCTCTTGGAATGTGAGGAGAAAAAAAAAATCAGAAATGAAAAAATGAAAATTGGCCCAGTCTTTAAAGGGAGTCTGTCACCTCATTTTCACCTATATAACTAACAGCACTGCCCCACAGAAGATTGCAGACACATCCCAGACATACCTGTGTGCACTTTGTGTCTGTATTCCATGTCCAGGAAAAGCACTTTTATTCTGCTAGAAAACAGCTTCCAAGTGCCCAGCTCTGGCATTCCAGGCTTTAAAATGATACCAGCATTATTATCCAATATATCAGAAGATATAGCTGTTAGAAATCGAGTTGGGAGAGAAAGCTATTTTTAGTTTAACTTTCAGCTGGGCACTTGGGAGCTGTTTTCCTGCAGAATAAAAGTGCTTTTTCTGGACATGGAATACAGACACAAAGTGCACACAGGTATGTCTGGGATGTGTATGCAATCTTCTGTGGGTCACTGCTGTTAGTTATATAAGTGAAAATGAGGTGACAGACTCCCTTTAAGGAGTCAATAAATTTGCAACATATGAGTTTGTCTGCCAGAAAAGTAAATGTACACTATGAGCTGGCATAGATGTGCAATATAATTTATGCCTGTTTCTGGCATAAATTATAGTAAATCTGTCTGACCATGAGAGGCTACAAACACCATGATAAGCCCCATCCACTTTTACAAAAAGAGTGGCATAAAATTGAAAATAGAGTTATATTTCAGTGATTGGCTGAGCGGGCTGTTCCATGCATGTCAATGCTGGACAGGAAATGGAAAACAGCTTGGAGTGGAGCTGCAGCTAAGGGGGATCAATGGAGGTGAGTGATGAATGTTTGTTGCTTTTAGTATTGTCTGGCCCATTCTCCCTGGAAAACCACTTTAAAGGGGTTGTCCGAGTTATGAAAAAAAAATATAGCACTGTAAATCTGATGGGCAGCAATATATAACTAAGTTAAGCAAGTTTTAGGCAAAAAAAATCCATATTTCCTCATTTCCCTGGTTCTTTTCTGGTCTTTGTTTACATGCAATAACAACAATCTCAGCCCCTCCCCCTTCTCCCCCCCTCTCTGCAAAGGGAATGAATACAAGTGCTGAGTGATATGTCTGCCTGCTGGAATACTCAGCAGCATGTTGTATGTGTAGGGCTACAAGTCCCAGCTGTACAATGACAATGCTGATACACACAGGAAATTCTCCCTACCTGTTCTTGTACAATACAATTCCTCTATAGCTCGTTGCCCAGCATTTGTCTCCTCTCACTGCTGCAGCTACTGTTTGTTCTAAAGCCTTGAGCCCTCAGTGTGTTCTGGCTGAAGGGGTTAATGTTTTATCTGAAGGAAACCAGGGAGAGCAGATAGCAGCCGGCAAAGAAAGGGGGCGTGGCCAGTGACGGTCGACTCTTATCTGAACTCTGAGGCTTGTGAACGAAACATCACAGAGCAGAGAGATAAGGTGACATCACAGGTCATGTGACCCTGAGTCAACTCTGAGAAACCAGCAACTTTGGAAACACAAAGTACAGTATATGGGAAAGTTATTATACCTGACAAGTTAGAAACATATAAAGAACAAAAAAATAACTCGGACAACCCCTTTAAGGTTATACCTCGTGAGTTTGTGCAACAGTCAACTAAGCATCTATTAACGTGATGTAACATTTTTCTAATCGCAATTTCCCAGTAATTAAAATGTTTAGACTGTTTAGACCACGTGTTATGAGATAGTAAGGCGTTGACACAATTAATCCTGTAATAATATACCTTAAAGTGTTATCAAGCTCCACATTTATGCCATGCAATTAGAAGCTGGCTATTCACATTAGATGAAGGTTGTTTTGGAAAAGCAGGTTTGGTCCTCTTGGATTGAACATTTTTTGGTATAAAGCCAGAAGAATAATGCAGCGTCTTATGCCTTCTCGGTATGGCACACATACTTGCCTGATAGGAATATACATGTTTACTCAGGGGAGTTATTGGTCAAACAAGTGTATGTGAATAGAGCCATTTAGGAGGCCTGGGGTTTTCCTCTACTAGGCCACAGCATTAATCAGACCTAGACATGACACTGAAGCAGGGTAGTGAGGAGCCATTTTCATAAATTAAATAGTTCAAGCATTAACACAATGACAATATGCCAATAAAGCCTATCACGACCCACACATGGTTTTGTATAACAAATACTCCAACTACCACTGCTAGTGACCAGAAATATTTGGGAAATGTGCATTCATTTTTTTAAATTGAAGTGCAAGATGTGTGCTAAATTTATTAAAGGTTTTTCTGAAGTTATTGATGGCCTGTCTGATCAGTTCACAGCATAGCGAGCACAGCGCCATTCATTGTATAGTGGCTGTGCTTGGTATTGCAGCCCATGCCCTTTCATTTAAAGGGAGTCTGTCACCTCATTTTCACCTATATAACTAACAGCAGTGCCCCACAGAAGACTGCAGACACATCCCAGGCATACCTGTGTGTGCTGTGTGTCTGTATTCCATGTTCAGAAAAAGTACTTTTATTCTGCAGGAAAACAGCTCCCAAGTGCCCAGCTGAAAGTGAAAGTAAAAACAGCTTTCTCTCCCGACTCAATTTCCAACAGCTATATCTTCTGATATACTGGATAATAATGCTGTGATTTTGGTATCATTTTAAAGCTTGGAATGCCAGCTTTCAAAGAAGGTCAGAACCATTTTTCTATCTGCTATCAATCCTGAGATATGAGCAGCTAAGGCAGCCCTCCCCTCTTCAGTCTGGTTTGCTGAAGCCGGGCACTTGGGAGCTGTTTTCTAGCAGAATAAAAGTGCTTTTTCTGGACATGGAATACAGACACAAAGTGCACACAGGTATGTCTGGGATGTGTATGCAATCTTCTGTGGGGCAGTGCTGTTAGTTATATAGGTGAAAATGAGGTGACAGACTCCCTTTAAATGGGATTGAACTATGATTAGGCCATGTAACCAATGAACGTGACATCATTGGCCTACAACGCTCACCAGCCTCTTCAAACAGCTGATTGGTGGGAGTATTAGAATTTAGACCCCACTGATCAGATATTGATTGTCTATCCTGAGAACAGGTCATCAATATTTTATCACAGAAAACCCATTTAAGCATTATATAGACCTTTTGTGTCTGCCTCACCATGGAGAGTAGATAAGCAAAGTATGCTTTCCATACCTAGTTAGTTGTGCCAAATACATAATTCAGTGTACACCATTTTGGTAATTTTGCACTATTTTTGCTATCTCCTAAAATATTTCTCCCTATGATAGTACTAATACATTTTCCCATATGTGCCTATTCTGTGTATACATGTCAATACATGAAGTCAATAAAACCTGAGAAAAGGGAATCAAGGGGGTAAATGCACAGCAGGTTGCAAGGAATTCATTGCTTACTAAATTACAGAAAGTAGATTTTGCATGTGGAACAAGGCTTTCAATATCATATATACAGTTAATGACTGACTGTGCCCTCACAGGGTATGGCCAGGCTATGGGATCCACGTGTGCATTACTTCTAATTGCCAGGCTGTACCTGTACTTGCCATTTGAAACAACAGCAAATACAGGTGTGGCCTAGCAACTGGCAGCTGTAATCAGCATGCAGACAACAGGTCAGGTGCAACAAGGGCACCATACCAGTTACAGGCACCCTGAGGCTAGGTTTGCACAAACAATAAAAATATTATCATTTCAGTGTTTATTATACTGATTTGCATTCCATTTATTGTTTGGAATTACTGTATTTTGCTACTTCTCCTCAGAACAAGTCATCAATATCGGATCGGCGTGGGTCTGACACCCGGCACCCCCACTGATCAGCTGTATGAGGAGACGATGCGTGCAGTGTGCACATACCATCTCCCTTCTATCTTCCTGCTGACCGCTGCAGTTTATGGCAAAGCAGCAGCGAACAGGAAGAGAGACAAAGATGTATTCTAGGTTCCTAGCAGCCAAGTCCATCCTACCTAGGGGTAGCCTTAGTTTCATACTACCCAGAGTGGTTTTGGAAGGCTAGTTGCAGTTTTGAGGTACACTGGCTGTAGGTCAGACTCATCCTAACACTTCCCATATTCTGTATGTTAGACTGTTGGCCAAACCTCCTGAGAACAGTGTAATCATCCAGCAATATCAAAATGTAAAATAAAATCATATACTTATAGAAGAACACAGATCTGCATTTAAGGGAACTGTCAAGTCATAACAACTTGAACTGTAGATCCTGTTACAAAGTGTCCTACCAAATTTTAAAATTGTTGTTAAGAGAGCAAAAAGAGCAGAAATGCTGCTATAAATAGGACTTTTAAAGAAGAGACTTCTGCTGCGCAGTTAACAAAGATTTATGACTGCCCTGCTAGGTCTCACATACATGTGACAATGGTGTCCAGATGCAAATGAATCATAGCAGCTTATTTAAACCAGACCTGACCTGAGCCCCAGTATCTGTAACCATTCCTGGACCCTGCTTCAAGCCTGAAATTTACATTTTCTACCTGCCTGTGTCTAACCCACTATTATTATTTTTTTTTACCTGTTTTTTCACCCCCTGGATTTGTCAACTTCGGTTCACCTTTCCAGTTTGGCCTTCTGTCTCTAATTCACTGTCTGGATTTGTTGTTTCTCACTAAACACCTGGTTCTAACTCATGGCAGTTGTTTGTCTACCTTCTGTGCCTTCTGGTGCATCCCACTACCAATCAGTAATTATGCTGTGGATTATGGGAATCTGACTAGTTAAGTCAAAAGTTTCTTGTAGGGGTCCCTGGTCCCTGGTAAGCCAGTTTCAAAGTGAAGGTTCCTATGACAGCTAGCAGCCTGCTTTCCAAGCATGGACAGGAGCACCAAATGCCTTGTATCTGGAGTTGCACTTGAACAAAGCAGAATATTTCAATACACATATGGGTAGATTTACTAATGTGACCAGGGTCAGGGAAGCACATTGCCTTCGTGCTGCCTGAGGCAAAAATTGAAATGGCTTTACCCCATGCCCAACTCTTGACCTAACCCCTTCCCTCCAGCCAGAGGTATAACTTGACCAGCATGCACTTTCTATAATACTGCAGCACAAGGGTCTTTGGGTCCCCTAAGGCTCCTGCACCCCCTACAGCTATGCTCTTGGTTGATTGGAACGGAGCTGCGCCTAGGCCATGTACTTCACAGGTCAAAAAACAATGTTGCGAAACTTTCCAACAGTTGATCAGCAGGAGTTCCAGTTTTTGAAACGCAACCGATCTAAGGGCCCTTTCACACGACCGTATGTCCTCCGAGATATCCATATGTCCCGGAGCAGCATCGATCGTGCACGTCGGGCCGCCCGCGGGACTATTGTCCCGCACTCATATGATTTTATGAGTGCGGGACAGTAGGCCCGTGGGTGGCCCGGCGTGCACAGCATCATTGTAATCAATGATGCTGTGCGCTCCCGTGCACACGATCGATGCCGCTCTGGGACATATGGCCCGCTCACGGACCATATGTCTAGGAGGGCATATGGTCATGTGAAAGGGCCCTGATACTGATAACCATCATAAGGATAGTTTGCCAATATTTAAAGGGGTTTTCTGGAATTTTCATGTTGATGGTCTATCATCAAGATAGGTCATCAATATGAGATTGGCTGGGGTCTGAATCCCGGGACCCACGCCAATAAGCTGTTTAAGGACTGAGGACTGAGCTGTGCCTAAACCATGTGAGTGATGAACTCGACGTCACATGGCCTAGGAAGAGGCCTAAGCGCACACTGAGCACTGCAGCCTCTTTGAACAGTTGATCAGTGGGAGTGCTGGGAGTCGGACCCCCGCCATTCTCATATTGATGATCTATCCAGAGAATAAGCCATCAATATGAAAATCCCAGAAGCCACTTTAACTCCTAGAAAAGCCCTTTAAGTCGGTGAAGGGTATACCAGTGACATTTCTGGTAGAATGGTGGTTAAATGCCTATTGTCCAGTGGGTCACTCATGCAATTGTCAGTCTTCCTTCTAGGTTCATTGCGTTCAGCTTCCTGCGCTACACTAATCATAGATAATAGTGCAGGACAGGAAACCGAAAGCACTGTATGGCCATATAACAGCTTCACAGTTCTATGGTCATGCAAAGCCAGGGGCGGACTGGGAACTTAAAAGTGGCCCTGGAAAAAATACTAAAAGTGGCCCCATTTTGTAGTCGGGTCGGGTCCAAACTGAGAGAAGGCAGGGCCAGCAGTACCATATTGTGGCACATTCTACCTCCCCAACATAGCCAAATACCACAGTCCATCACAAAATACTGCCAGAAGCAGTAAATACATCCCCCAAAACTTCCACTGGCTGGCCGCCAGGAGGGTCCAGGTGCCCCCCTGGGCATCGGCCCACCGGGAAATTTCCCTGTAAGGTCTATGGCCAATCCGCCCCTGTGCAAAGCGCTCAGATTAAATGAATGAGCTACCTGATGACTACTATAGCTGATATCTTCAGGTAATAGAATACTGTATAATGTATAAACTGTTAGGATAGGGTCAAAACATTTCCTTAACCAATTAAAGCTCAACAAATAAGTCATAAGCAAATGATTCCCCAAGAATACTTATTCACTAATTTTTAATTGCTAACAATATTACATTAGAAGAAAACACCCATTGTTCCTTACATCAGCAAGTCAAATGGCAGTATAATTAGTATAGTATGGGAACATAACTGGTACAACATGATTGTTGTGCAATAGGGAATTCTGTTTCAACCAGTTGTACCCAATGACAAACTGACTGCATTCTTTCACCTAGCAGTCATAGTAGAGCGCTCAGAAAACAGACAATACTCATCAACAGCTTTTCTATTACCATTGACTTTTGCTTTAATTTTATTCAAAATGGACTCTAAGGCTCCTTTCACACGAGCGTCACAGATTCAGTCCGGATGCATTCAGGGTGCGCAGTTTTGACTGCGATTGCGTACGTTCGTTCAGTTTTTTCCGCGCAGGTGCAATGCGTATGGGTGCATTTCGCACGCGCGTGATAAAAAACTGAATGTGTACAAACAACATCTCTTAGCAACCATCAGTGAATCACGCATTGCATCCGCACTTGCGTGCAGATGCAATGCGTGATTCACGCAGACCCATTCACTTCAATGGGGCCAGGGCTGCGTGAAAAACGCAGAATATAGAACATGCTGCGATTTTCACGCAACGGCGAAATGATGCGTGAAAAACATCGCTCATGTGAAAAGACCCATTGAAATGAATGAGTCAGGATTCAGTGCGGGTGCAATGCGTTCGCATCACACATTGCACCCGCGCGGAAATCTCGCCCACGTGAAAGGGACCTAATTGGTGCTATGTATATAATGCTCATTTGACACTAACTACTAATTTAACAGGTGTTAACATTTTTTGGAAAAATGCCACTCGAGTTTTTGATGCCAGAAGTGGATCCAGCAGGAGGTAGAAATATAAGTCCTTCCTTTATATTTCAAAAAAAATCATTTGTGCAGTTCTGACCTCAGTGCAGTTCAATTTCCGCCCTACCTTCTTAGAATACACCACACTCTGAAGTACATAAAATGACACATATAATTGGAGGCTAAGTGACGGCTTCTTCAAACATTTTCAGCACAATTACTCAAAATATTGCAGTCATCTTTGGAATTTTCCCATTTATTAATTTCCTATTGTTGCAATCTTGACATATCATGATCGCTACAAACACTGAAGTTTATTGCTCTGGAAAAACTTTGTCATACGTCTCCTTTATCATGTGTGATGATGTGGGCACACACCAATATTATATGCCCCAATAACAGCAGATACATATATCTGGCGTTTATGCAATTACAAAATCACATAAGTGTGAAAAAGAACCATATAAAAAGAATACACACAATCACAAAAATACATGAAAAGCAGCATGCTTCATCTAAATCTTTTGGTTGTAATGTTTCAAGTCTCACCATCCAGTAGACTTCCCTTTGTTCACTTCACCTTTGTCTTTACATTTGTAAGTATTTGATAATTTATTATCACAGTTAAATGGGTTTTCTGTCTCTCCAAGATCTCACTTAAAGGGGTTTTACAACACCTGGAACCCCCGCCCATAAGCTGTTTGAG
The DNA here is from genome assembly GCA_900303285.1 of Rhinella marina. Lineage (NCBI taxonomy): Eukaryota > Metazoa > Chordata > Amphibia > Anura > Bufonidae > Rhinella > Rhinella marina. The sequence goes on along the minus strand of ONZH01007083.1, from coordinate 57,208 downwards.
AAGGCATTGACGCTAGCAGTAGTGCTGCGGCCTTCTCACAGCTTTCCCTAGGCCAGTGATTGCTAACCTCCGGCACTTCAGCTGTGGTAAACTACTGCTCCCAGCATGCTCCATTCATTTATATGGAGTTTTGAGAACAGCCAGCCAAGTGTGCATCTTGAGAGTTGTAGTTTTACCACAGCTTGAGTGCCAGAGGTTAGCCATCACAGCCCTAGGCCATGTGACATCACGTTCATTGGTCATATGGCCTAGGCGCAGCTCAGCCCCTTTGAAGTGAATGGGGCTGAGCGCAATCCCAAGCACAGCCACTTGTACACACTGTGCTTGTTGAGCTGAGGGAAGTGCCGGTACCTTCTCAAACAGTTGTACCCCCACCAATCAGATACTTCTGACCTATCCTGAGGATAGATCATCAATACTGTATAAAGAAAACCCGTTTAATGGTACTGGGAAGATTCTCAATAAAGTTGAAGAAATCCTTTAAACAGACATAATCTTGAATAGGGTTTTCCCCCTGTTTATTTCCTTATGTGATTAGCTTACTTCCTCTGAAAGAAGAAGATGGAGGGTACCATGGGCAACTTATTTTCAACAAAAAGGAGACACGTGGAGGACAAATAAGGGTATGTTAACACAGTTTAAACTTCTTGCAGATTTCAGTGTGTATTTCATGGCAAAATCCCTCTGAAAACTGTGCCAAATCCATGTCACATTGGTTTCAATGGGAATTCTTGTTACTGTTCATGTCCTTCCTTCATGTGGTTTCTGTATGGAAGCCATGATAGGTGTCCACACATGGATTAGCCAAATATAAAACTTCACCAGAAATATGAAAGTCTTCCTCCAATTCCTACTGCAGATTCTCCAGAAAATACATGCCAGATTCTTCCTATATGTATGGTATTTTGCCATATTAACATAGCCTAAGCAGCTCGCTTACGAAGAATTACAAAGATGCTTATTTTTACATTTTGAATCTCTTTATGACTATTTAATGTAATGGTAGACCCCCCAGTGAGGCACTAGTGAATATATAAATCAGTGAATATATAAATCAGATAAATCATTTTAAAAGCGCTTATTATACACACCTGCATTCTTTAGTTAATCATTCCCATACATGACACAGAGGAGACCATGGGGAGGATTGTTCTTTTAAGTATGAACTCCACAGGGTAGAGGGGATAGGAGTACATGATTGCAAGCAATTCATCTGCACTCTCTCATTTCATGATAGTACTCACATTTCTTACTATTAAGCTCTGTTTTTGTCTGCTTTGTATTCATATGACCATCACATGGTAGAACACATTTATATGGTTTTATTAGAAGATCAGTGGAGAAAGTCACTTATGGACTTCATATAATTGTAGTTATCGTGTCACTTCAATAAAAGCTGAGCACTGTGGAATATAGCAGCGCTATATAAGTGCGTAAAATAAATAATTAAATGGTTGTAGAGCATGTCAGGTGAGCCTATAAAGAACATACATCATAGCAACCAATCAGATTGATCCTTTTATTTTTCAAAGGAGTTCTGGAAAATGAAAGGTAGGATCAGTTTTGATAAATCTCCTTCCATCTATCTGTCCACAACTGCTGCTTAAATCAACCCTTGAAAACAAGAAAAATTCTAAATATATTAAATGACTACTAAAAACATTATATTTCCCCCTGCAATATACAAATTATGCCCCTTTATGTTGCTGCTTGACTATACCACACTTTTAACCACCTGTGAAGGGAGGTCCTTTCCCCACCTCATTTTCATGTCTCTCCTATATTTTTCACTTCCTAGTCAGCTAACATTACAGTATAAATTAGAGACGATGAGGCACATTTATTAAGACCAGCGTTTTAGACGTTGGTCTTAATAAACGCCTGCACTGGCGATGTTTCCATTGAAGTTATGAAGAGGCGCCGGCCTCTTCATAACTTTAGCTGATCCTCCCCCATTTCTACTTGCAAGGAAGTTTCCTAACTGTTGCTCCGCAATCTACACCTGAAATATGCCTAATATAGGTGTATTTCAGCATCATAAATGTTCCCCCATGTGTCTGTGAAATTTCTCATGGACCATTAAAATTAGGACCAAAACAACCTGGACTGGGCCCTTCTCTACTCTTGGTGATCTGTAGCAGCTACAAGGACTGATTGTATGTACACGTGTATATTAAATAATCAGAGATAATATTTATCTTCAAGGATAACCTGCAGTATATAACATTACTCAAATAACAAAACTACTTAGGGATAATGCACTCATAGTTTCAGCTATTGAGTGTTGAAATGAATATTTAATGCATGAGTAATGTATGAAAAGTGCATGATTTGGGTGTTAGCAGGTGCTGAGTGATACACTTAAGAGGGAACGCCTTCCTTTCATGGAACATAAAATAGTTTTTCCTCTTAAATGGCATGGCTATAAAACTATAATTTTAGGTTTGGTAGAATCCAAACTGGTTTTTCAAGGGATTTTAGCTAACATGTTAATTGGCAGGAAATACATTCTGTATAAAAGCACAGGGATGAAAGTGTTTTCAGCACAAGCTGATACTATACTGCGTTCTCGAAGTCCTCTGTAACAGCTGCAACCAACCATGTCAGGAGTCAAGGGTGGTCATCATGGGCATCACAGCCAGGCTCAGCAGTGCAAGGATCCATGCCAGAAGCAAGATCCATGCCAGACGCAAGATCCATGCCAGAAGCAAGATCCTTGCCAGAAGCAAGATCCTTGCCAGAAGCAAGATCCATGCCAGAAGCAAGATCCTTGCCAGAAGCAAGATCCATGCCAGGAACGTGAGTATACAACTACTTATTGCTACCTAAATGAACAATTTAAACATATTAAAACTGATTCCACAATTGTTACTGCTACCACTGTAAGTGTACCTAGTAGAAAAAGATAAGTAGCCTAGAGACTAGTGGTTTACAATTCTGTAAAATGCAGTCTGATATTTTCCTATGGTAAATACATTTCTGTTTTTCTCTACTGTGCTCAACCTCATTGTAAATGTGCCATTTTCTGAAAAATAGAATTATCTAAGTATATTATTTTCATTGCCAGCATGCAAACCAGTACAGGTCTGCCAGGACCAGAGCCCAAAATGTCATACCCCTGGTAAGTAAAAAAATTAGGCACTTCTTTACTTGAAAATGTTATTACAGTCCGTACTAAGGCTGGGTTTCCACGTTCAGGTTTTTAGGTGCAGTTTTTGAAGTCAAAGCCAGGAGTGGAGACAACAAAAGGGGAACATGTATGAAGAAAAGAACGAGACTAAATTCACTCCTGGTTTTGGCTCAATCAAGAAAACTCAATCTAAAAAATAATGTGAAAACCCAGCCTAAACAATTTTTCAAGATACAATGAAGAATGCACAAAAACATGTATTGTTTTCATACATTGCGAATAGGATGCAGACAAAAAATAAGTTGTGTGAATGAGTCCTAAGGCTGCTTTCACGCAGTCAATGCTTAGTCAATGCTTGATCAGTGATTTCCATCAGGAATTGTGAGCCAAAATGAGGTTGAGGTATAAAAAACACAGAACAGGAGCAAATCATTCCATTATACCTTGTGTACATTATACCTTGTGTACTGGCTCCACTCCTGGTTTTGTCTCACAATCACTGATGGAAATTATTGACGAAACACTGACTGTGTTGAACATTAAAAATGTAGATGGGCCATGAACTCAAATTCTTTTTTTTCTTTTGTACAGACCCCTGCCAGAAACAACAACACGGAGTTAAAAAGTAAAATTCACATGAAGGATATTACCTTGTATTAGAGAAGAAGCTCATGGAGCAGCAATAATTAAGATGCATGTTATACTCAATAAACATATCAAATAATTGAACATTTTAACTGTTTAATATTTAATAGACAGATCAGCATGAGCATTTTAAGACATATACAGATGAATATACCTTGCCATGGCATTTGTGAGCTCAGAGATTTGTTTAAATGCTTCAACTTGTCTAATTACAACAATCTATTTACAAATGCCCCTTTTAGGACCTTTGAGTATTATAATTAGAATTTAAAGGGAGTCTGTCACCTCATTTTCACCAATATAACTAAGAGCACTGCCCCACAGAAGATTGCAGACACATCCCAGACATACCTGTGTGCACTTTGTGTCTGTATTCCATGTCCAGAAAAAGCACTTTTATTCTGCAGGAAAACAGCTCTTGCCCAGCTCTGCTGCTGCAAGTGCCCAACGCAAACCAGAATGAAGAGGGGAGGGCTGCTTTAGCTGCTCATATTTTGGGATTTGGGATACCAGAATCATAGCAATCATACCATAATTACATCCAGTATATCAGAAGATACAGCTGTTAGAAATCGAGTCGGGAGAGAAAGCTTTTTTTAGTTTCACTTTCAGCTGGGCACTTGGGAGCTGTTTTCCAGCAGAATAAAAGTGCTTTCCTGGACATGTAATACAGACACACAGTGCACACAGGTATGTCAGGGAAAATGAGGTGACAGACTCCCTTTAACATGAAATACTTCGTCACGAACCGCATTTCTTTGTATGTAGTAGGTGCAATGTACCCCTCAAATGACACGTTCATACATGTACAGAGTGTACAAGAAAAAAATAAATACAAATTAATACTCACCTGATCCATTTGCTCAAGACGACTCGCCGGCTGCCATCTTGTTGAAGGTCTGACACAAAATTTTGCGTGGCTCGAGATGACGTCATCACGCCAGCCGATGTGGTGACGTCATACGACACTGCGCATTTTGGCCGAGATCTTCAAGTAAGATGGCAGCAACCGGCCCGTCGAGAGCAAATAGATCAGGTAAGTATTTTTTATTTTTTTTCTTCTCAAGGAAATTCAGCTTTCCGTCAAAACTAAATTTTTCCTGAAATTTGGATTGAAGTCCAAATTTCAGGATAAAGTCTGTGGAATTCGATTTGCTCGTGACTAGTCCCAACATTAGCAAAATGCTAATGCTAATGCTATTTTCCTTAAAGGGGTTCTCCAGGAATAATTTAAAATGGTCACCAGCAACCTGTCCTACAATGTAAGGGGGAATGATTGCCTCCACTTTAAGAGGTGTCTGGTGGGGGGGATGGGGAGGGAGGGTGAGGAAGCGGGGCCTCACTACACACTGGTCTACAATAGATGGTAATGATTAGACTATGGTAATGATTAGACTATGGTATGCCATCATGGCTGAGCAGCCTGACAGGAAAACTCACAAATATGTAGTATATGCAAGTACTAGATTACAATATGTAGGAGGCAACAAGTCCTGCTCACATTCTAGGACAGGCTGCTCAGCACCAGCATTTTGCTAAAATTTTATACTGAACAGCTCCGCTATTAGTGATGGGGAGAGAGTGAGGAGGTTAATTTTATTAATGACTAGCTGAAGGACCCGGCTTCGCCCGGGTATATTTGATCTATTTCATTTAATGTTTGTGTGTGTGACGTAAAAAAAATATCGAGAGTGACCTCTACAGCAGCCCGCCCCTTATAACTGTGACCTCCACAGCAGCTAGAGTGGCCACTGTCTTCACCCCAGAAAGCCAGACCTCACCGGCCATTCCCCCAAACGTGAAACAGTGCCCTTGGTTACCATGAAGACACACCACTAAACATGAGGCCACGCCCCCTGGCTCCGTGAAGACACGGAAGAGAAGCTGCCTGAGCGTGAGCTACTGAAAGGGTGGACATCCCTACGTCCATCCAGGCACTGTGCTGGACTGAGGACAGGGAGCCAGAAAACCGGATTGTCCAGCCTAAAGCCGGACAACTGGCCACCCTAACATCAGCCTGCCCCTAGGGTGGCCAGAGGTCCGGTTTTAGGCTGTACAGTCTGGCTTTCAGACTCCCTGTCCACTGTCCGGCGCAGTGCCTGGACAGACACAGGGATGTCCACCCTTTCAGTAGCTCATACTCAGACAGCTTCTCCTCCGTGTCTTAATGGAACCAGGGGGCGTGGCCTCGTGTTTAGGGGTGTGGCTTCATGGGGACCGGTGGCACAGCTTCACGTTAGGGGAAGGCTGGACATTTTGGCTTTCAGACTACCTGTCCTCTGTCATGCACAGGGCCTGGATGGACACAGGGGGCGTGGCCTCTTGTTTAGGGGTGTGGCTTAATGGGGACTGGTGGCATGGCTTCACATTGGGGGAAGGCTGGACATTCTGGCTTTCAGACTCCCTGTCCTCTGTCATGTGCAGGGCCTGGATGGACACAGGGGGCGTGGCCTCTTGTTTAGGGGTGTGGCTTCATGGGGACCGGTGGCACGGATTCACGTTAGGGGAAGGCTGGACATTCTGGCTTTCAGACTACCTGTCATGCGCAGGGCCTGGATGGACACAGGGGGCGTGGCCTCTTGTTTAGGGGTGTGGCTTTATGGGGACCGGTGGCTCGGCTTCATGTTGGGGTAAGGCTGGACATTCTGGCTTTCAGACTCCCTGTCCTCTGTCATGCGCAGGGCCTGGATGGACACACGGATGTCCTTTTGAACAGCTCACTCTCAGACAGCAGTACTGTGCTGTCTAAGCATGAGCTGCAGGGAGAAAGTCACACTCCCTCTCACCCCTGCAGCTGACAGAAGTTGATTTTTACCTTCATTTTTTCAATCCCGGTCAGATGCGGAGTGGAAGGGGCGTGGCCAGGGAAACCTGGTGTGTGTGTGGAGACTAACTGCCTGGGAGCTTCTATTGGCTGATAAGGGTCATGTGACCAGGCTACTATTGGCTAATGCATTTTTTTTGAATATCTCAGGAACGGTACGTCCTGGAGAGTTGAAAACTGTTCTAAAACCTTCCCGGACACCTGATGTACATGTGTGCCAAATTTTGTGATTGTAGCTGCAGCGGTGCGGATTCCTTTAGCGGACATACACACACACCCACACACATACACTCAGCTTTATATATTAGATTGTACTAATTTAGTGTAGAATATAATGTATTTCTATATTAAAGACTGGCAATATATGGAACAGATATAATAGTATGGGACAACTAAAACGTAGTATGGAACAGATAACACACTATGAAACAGATATATAGTAACAGTTTGAAATAGTAAAACCCAGGATGGAATAAATGTTTACAGATTTAACACAGTATGGAACAAATAAAACATAAAATGGAAAAAATAACACACTGATAAGAAGAGATACACAATGTGAAACAGATATAACAGTACAGAACAGATAAAATATGACAAGAAACATAAAACACAGCACCAAACAGATAAACCATAGTACAATAGATATAACATATGGCACAGAACGAAGCACCAAACAGATAACAGTACCGAACAGACAAGACATAGTCCGGAGTGGATAATACACAGTCCAGAATAGATAAGACATGCTGTCCATAGCGACTACAATAGCTCTGTCTGTGGCAAAATTATGGGACTCTGATCAATTGCTATGATGGCCTGGGGCCTTGTGAAAGTTCCAAGTACTGTCTTTGCAAGCTACCTGAAAAGCCATGCCCAAGACACACCTTCACAGGCAACCTGTCAGAATTACATAGACTGCAATAGTATTCTATTGCAATCTATGGAAGCGATCAGAAGATTGCATGTTCGAGTCCCCTAAGAAGACTGAAATGTACCATGTAAAAAAAAACTTAAAAACTAATTTAAAAAAACTTCATTAGTATTAAAAATGATCCCCCCTTTTCAATTGTACGTATAAAAATAAACAAATTAATAAACACTAGAGATGAGCGAATCATGCAAAATTTTATTCGCCGAACATTCGCCGAACTTTTCCTAAGATTCGCATATTCGACGAATAGATTCACTGAATTTGCGTACAAAATATACGTAATTATATGGCTTTTAGCGAACATTTGCGCACTAATAACGAACATTCAGGTAAAAAGGTACGCAATCTCTTTGAACACGTACGCATAAGCGTACAAATTGCGTACGAAAATGAAGGGCTTTGCTGGAGAGGAATGGTGTAGCAGGAGGAACGCTCTGAGTCTGACCTCTGGCTTCATATGGATACTGTATCAGCAGATGACAGCAGATCATCCAGCTGAGACTGAGATGAGCATTTACTAGCCCTGAACTGACCCTGCACTTGTCCTGCAGTATCCCTGATACCTGAACTTCACACACAGTGCTTCTGCTCGTCTCAGCAGTCGCAGCAGAAGTGATGCGTCACTGGCTTACCGAGCCTGAGCCAATCAGAGCAAGCCCTGCCCACTAGTTCAGGTGACTGCTTTCTTCCCGGGCTTTTGCACACGATAAACGAACTAACAGTAAAATTTTGCTAATGAATTGAATTCGTACGTACCAGCGTATAGAGTAACTTATACGTAGCAATAGCGGATAATTTATAGGACAACTAGTGAATGTGTACAAAGCAGAAGCAAATCACCAAATATTCAGGTTCGCTTCGCAGCTAAAAATTTCCAAGATTCGATACGAATCAACGAATCGACGAATAGATTCGCTCATCTCTAATAAACACAATAGGTAGGACCATGTCCAAAAATGTCTGAACTATTAAAATATCAAAATATTTTTCCTTAGTAGTGAACACCGGAACTGAAGAAAAATGAAAATAAGAATGGGTAACAGTTCACCATTTTTGGTCACCGTGTCCCCGGTAAAAAAAAATTTTTTTTAAAATAGTGTGTGTTAGAGATGAACAAATCGACTCTAAACAAATCAGATTAATTACAAATATCACTATAGTTCTGCTGTCAAACCAATGAAGTTTTGAACAAATCACGCAGCCAGCAACAGCACCATTTTACAGTGTCAGATGGTGAGAAAAACTACCGGAAGGATGCAAGATCACACAACCCTAGGAGGGGGACTTGCCCTGAATGGCTCTGAGGCTAAGGCCTCTTTCACATTAGCGGCAGCACGGATCCGGCAGGTGAAGGGTGCTGCCGAATCCGTGCTGCCACAGGGACATGTGTGGGGCCGGATCCGCGCTCCGGCCCCACACATGTCAGACAGTACATACACACACACAGACATATACACATACAAATACACATACATACTTACATGCTTCCGGCAGGTCTCCACAGCAGAATACAGGAGCAGGATGGCGCGCACATAGGACGATTCCCCACAGCGTGATGGGTACGTATTAGAGTTGAGCGAACTTGCTCGTAACGAGCACTGTAGTGCTCGGATCCCCTGCGCTCGCATGGCCGCAGGCATCCGGATCCATCCTCACCTGACTGAAAGTCAATGGGGGCGGATCCATTTGGTATGACACACTCGTGTGTCATACCAACCGGATCCGTCCCCACTGACTTGCAGTTGGGTGAGGAGGACGGATCCGGATGGCTGCGGAGCAGAGCGCAGGGGATCCGAGCAGTAGAGTGCTCGTTACGAGCACGTTCGCTCAACTCTAGTACTTATCATAGGTTTGAGCCCTTGAGAAAAATGCCAAGTGTTAAGAATATACAATTTGCAGACAATTCGTCCTTTTGGCCTGAAAGAAATTACTGAAACATATTATAACACATCCAGGAATAGTAATATTATTTGAACCAGCACTTGACATTTTATTTGTCCTTATTTTTTCCATTGCACTAAACTATCATTTCCCATACTATATGATCATGCAGGTTTCATCAGTTTCCATATTTTATTGTATACTAGCTGAAGGACCCAGCTTCGCCCGGGTATATTTAATCTATTTAATTTAATGTGCGTGTCGTTAAAAGATATCGAGAGTGACTTCCACAGCAGCCCGTCCCTTAACAGAAACATCCACAGCGCCCTCCCCTATATCTGTGACCTCCACAGCAGCTAGGATGGCCACTGTCTTCAGCCCAGAAAGCCGGACCTCACCGGCCATTCCCCCAAATGTGAAGCAGCGCCCCCTGTCCCCATGAAGCCACTCCACTAAACATGAGGCCACGCCCCTGGCTCTGTGAAGACACGGAGGAGAAGCTGTCTGAGCGTGAGCTACTGAAAGGGTGGACATCCCTATGTCCATCCAGGCACTGCGCCGGATGGAGAACAGGGAGCCAGAAAACCGGACTGTCCAGCCTAAAGCCGGACATCTGGCCACCCTAACATCAGCCTGCCCCTAGGGTGGCCAGAGGTCCGGTTTTAGGCTGTACAGTCTGGTTTTCAGACTCCCTGTCCACCGTCCGGCGCAGGGCCTGGACAGACACAGGGATGTCCACCCTTTCAGTAGCTCACCCTCAGACAGCTTCTCCTCCGTGACTTCAGGGAACCAGGGGATGTGGCCTCGTGTTTAGGGGTGTGGCTTCATGGGGACCGGTGGCACGGCTTCACGTTGGGGGGAGGCTGCATAGTCTGGCTTTCAGACTCCCTGTCCTCTGTCATGCGCAAGGCCTGGATGGACACAGGGATGTCCTTTTGAACAGCTCACTGTGCAGTCTGAGCATGAGCTGCAGGGAGAAAGTCACCCTCCCTCCCCCCCCTGCAGCTGAGAGAAGTTGATTTTTAACTTCATTTTTTCAATCCCGGTCAGATGCGGTGTGGAAGGGGCATGGCCTGACTGAGTTGGGGGCGTGACTTAGTGGGACCTGGGGGTTTGGCTTTTAAGTCCTTCTTTTGAGGGTAGCCTGAATTACAGGTCAATGCTATAGTAATTTAGGAGAAAGCACAGTGGGTAGCAGTTGAAGAAAACATCTTTTATTACTACTGAATGGTAAATATGTGAAATTTACATTATATGAGGTAATGATTGATGATGAGTTAGTCTAAAACATAAGTTATATTTATGGTAACCGGAATATCCCTTCAACAGTGTTATCCACAGCGCTCTGCCCCTTTAAAGCAGACCTACAGCAGTGAACTGGCTAGTTTGTTATGGAAACCTGGTGTGTGTGGAGACTAACTGCCTCCACGATAAGGGTCATGTGACCAGGCTTCTATTGGCTAATGCATTTTTTGGGAATATCTCAGGAACGGTACGTCCTGGAGAGCTGAGACCCATTCTAAAACCTTCCCGGACACCTGATGTACCTGTGTGCCAAATTTTGTGATTGTAGCTGCGACGGTGCGGATTCTTTAGCAGACAAACACACACACATACACTCAGCTTTATATATTAGATTAATTAAGTTGGCCTTCTTCTCACTATTTAACCTGTGTTAATAAAATATTTTATTCTTTATTCTCTTTTTTTCCCATTTTAGGCAGGTGCATTATTGCCCTCTAGGGACCATAGCTGGTAATTATGCTTAGATTTTCTCTAATATTCCTGTTGTTAGTGATTGGCAGTTCTTATTATAACTGATTGTCACCATATGATCACTAAACAATAGAGTTGAGCGAATCCTAAAAGATTCGGGGATTCGGAATTCGGCCCGAATTTTTCGCGGGATTCGTGGGTTCCGGCCGAATCACGAATCCCATTAAAGTCTATGGGAGACCCGAATATTTTTGCAGGGGCCAAAGGTTCTGCACAGTCAAGTTTGCCCCAACATCTGAAAACCTCAGAAAATGATGGAAACACCTTGGAAATGCATAGGAAACACCAGGGGCAGCATGTAGGGATGCCTCTGAGGCTCCCTAATTGCACCATTTTTTCTAAATCTGGCCAATAGTCTGGTGATGACCCCAAGGCAATTTTCAGGGACACGGTAATGGTGACCCACTTAAAAATGCAGCCTGACAACCTGGCGGTGAACCCCTGATTGTCTGTCTTTCAATAAGATTGCAGTGTAAAGCATGGTGGTGAGCCTCAGTAATAAGATTGCAGTGTAAAGCATGGTGGTGAGCCTCAGTATGACTTTTTGGATGGAGATTGCATGTGGTCACGTACTCCCTGGAACCCCATAGTCACCCCTTCTCTGATGTGCTACCCCAGAACATTCTCTGCCCCAATTCGCAAGACCTTTTGCAGTCTCCGTGTGCTGACAGTGGGGATTTACCAGTGTTGTCTGAGGAGGTGGTGGACAATGGCGAGACACAGGTGTCGGGGGGTGAGGTAGTTGTATGGGAAGCAAGTTACAGTGGGGACTCCTTGGGGGGACTTTCTCATGATGGGACAGATTCAACTTGGGTGGATCAGGCACAGGAACAGATCAATTTTAAGTGTGAGGCAACATCAGCACCACAACCGCTTGGGAGAGGCAGTGGGCATTGTGTTTAGAAAGGCTGATGGGCTTCCATCAGCACTGTGTGTATAGAACCCCATGGCCTTTCATTAAAAAATTTGGTTACAAAGCCGCATGACTCCTTAAAAATTGTTTTTAGAAAGCCGGATGACTTTCCTGAAAAATTTTGTTTTGAAAGCGCGATGACTTTCCAGAAATTTTTTTTTTTTAAAGCGCGATGACTTTCCAGAAAAATTGTTTTTAGAAAGCGCGATGACTTTCCTGAAAAATTGTTTTTAGAAAGCGCGATGACTTTCCTGAAAAAATGTTATTGGAAAGACGGATGACTTTCCTGAAAAATTGTTAGTAGAAAGCGCGATGACTTTCCTGAAAAATTGTTGCATATGCAAGATGAAGAGGAGGAGGAGGAGGAGAAGGAAAGCAAGCAATTTAGGAGGTAGCCTGAGGTGGGGATGAGAACTGGTGGGATATCCATGACCTGTTCATCTTGATGAATGTGAGGATGTCGGCGTTGTCGGTGGACAGGCGCGTCCGTTTGTCCGTAATGATACCCCCGGCGGCACTAAAAACCCTTTCAGACAGTACACTTGCAGCAGGGCAGGCAAGCACCTCAAGAGCGTACTGCGCAAGTTCTGGCCACCTGTCCAGCTTGGCCAGCCAGTAATTATATGGCGTGGAGTTATCGGTCAGGACGTTGGTCTGGTCCGCGACATACTCCCTCACCATCTTGCGGTACTGTTCAGCCCTGCTCTGCCTGCCCTGTGGCTGTGTCACACTGTCTTGCTGGAGTTTAAGAAACTTGGCAAAAGCATGGAATAGTGTACCCCTGCCCTTGGCGCCTACACTGACTTTCCCGCTCCTCTCCTCTCCAACTTCAGCCACTGCAGTCCGCCCCCTGTTGCTCGACTGGTCTGGAAAGGCCTGTAGCAGTTTCTGAACCAGGGCCTTGTGGTAGAAAGTGACTCGGGTGCTCCTTTCCTCCACAGGTATAAGTTGGGCAAAGTTGTCCTTGGAGCGTGGGTCAAGGAGGGTGTACACCCAATAGTCATTGGTGGACAGTATCCTCTTGACCCGGGGATCACGACAAAGACAGCCAAGCATAAAGTCTGCCATGTGCCCTACTGTGCCAACACGCAAGCCTTCAGCCTCCTCACTTAGCGGACTCTCCATCTCCTCCTCCCCCCCTTCCTCCGACCCCAATTCATCCTCCTCAGCCCATACCCGCTCAACAGGTAGCATGGAATCACCCCCTGATGCATGGTGCCCAAGAGTTTCTTCCTCCTCCTCAGCCTCCTCCTCCTCAGTTTCGCGCTGTGAAACTGACAACAGGGTGCTCTCAATGTCACTGTCTTCCCCCACCTCCTGTGACACTGCTGAATCCTCAGATTTTAGGTTCCTCAAGGAGTTCTGGATGAGGCACAACAGAGGGATGGTGACACTGATGATGTGTGCATCACCACTGACCATCTCTGTTGCCTCCTCAAAGGGACCTAAGACCTGGCAGATGCCAGCCATCCACGTCCACTCCTCAGCATAGACATGAGGAATCTGACTGGCCTGACTACCACCTCGGGGGATCAGCTGGCAGTCTACAACTGCCCTGCGTTGTTGGTACACCCTGGCTAGCATGTGTAACGTCGAATTCCAACGCGTGGGAACGTCACACAGCAGCCGGTGAACAGGGAGTTGTAGCCGCCCTTGCACAGTCCTGAGGGTTGCGGCATCGGTGGTGGACTTGCGAAAATGGGCGCATATGCGCTGCACCTTGGTGAGCAACTCACTCAACTGGGGGTAGATCTTGAGGAACCGCTGGACCACCAAGTTGAGCACGTGGGAAATGCATGGCACGTGAGTCAGCCCACCAAGATGCAGAGCCGCCACCAGGTTACGCCCATTATCGCAGACCACCATTCCTGGCTGAAGGTTCAGTGGCGCCAGCCACACATTGGTCTGCCCCCTGATGCCCTGTAAGAGCTCTTCAGCCGTGTGCCTCTTATCCCCCAGGCTCAGCAGTTTCAGGACTGCCTGCTGCCGCTTCCCTACCACAGTGTTGAAACTGCTGGCCATCGAGGAAATGAGACTTGACGATTGGGGCATCACTGCCACTTTGGAGGAGGAGGAGATGGAGGAGGAGGTGGAGGCATAATGTGCCGGAGACACACAGATGGAACTATGTCCCGCAATTCGTGGTGTGGGTAGCACATGTGCAGCCCCACGATCGGTCTCTGCCCCAGCCTCCACCAGATTGACCCAATGTGCCGTGAGGGAGATGTAATGTCCCTGGCCACCGGTACTCGTCCACGTATCTGTGGTCATGTGGACTTTACCACAAACCGCGTTTTTGAGAGCGTGGGCGATGTTCTCAGACACATGCCGGTGCAGGGCGGGGACGGCACATCGGGCAAAATAGTGTCGGCTGGGGACAGAGTAACAGGGGGCTGCCGCCTCCATAAGGTTGCGGAAGGATTCTGTCTCCACTAGCCTGTACGGCAACATTTCCAAATGAATCAGCTTGGCGATGTGCACATTTAGAGCTTGCGCATGGGGGTGGGTGGCTGCGTACTTGTGCTTGCGTTCAAATGTCTGCGGTAGAGACAGTTGAACGCCGCACTGGGACACATGAGTGGAGGAGAGGGAGGGAGATGGAGCTGGAGGGGTCCTTTCGGGACTGGAGGCTGCAACGTCCTGGCTTGGACGAGACACAGTTGCTGGACTAACTGTGTCAACGTCACCAGCTGACAGAAGTGCAAACCATTTGGTGGGGTGTTTTCTCTCCAAATGTTTGCGCAGGCTACTAGTGGTCAGGTTGTTGCGTTTTGAACCCCTGCTCATTGACGTGTGGCACAGCTTGCACACCGCCAAACGAGGATCGGCCTCATCATCCTTAAAGTACTCCCAAACAAAGGTGTGGCGCATAGTACGGGCTGGAGCGTGACCTCTAGGAGCACTTGGGGAAGTAGTGACTCGGCCCTGGCTTCTCCCTCGTCGCAGCCCTCTGGCTCTCTCAACAGCTTATGGTGCTGATGTCGTCTCACAGTCTGAACCACTGACTCCAGTTGCCTCATCCACCCAAGTAGGATCTGTCCCCTCATCATCCCCCAGGTCTTCCTCAGACTCCACAGTGACGTTCCTGACAACTACCTCCGACAACAGTGTCTCGTCATCATCTTCCACCAGCTCCTCAGACGCCACTGCTAACTCCCCACTCTCATAACCAGGAGACTGCAAATAAAACGGGAATCCACAGATCAATACGGAATCTATAGACTCTGAGGTATATAGCAGGCTGATGAAATGTATTCACTAGTCACTGCACCGTGTATTACAGATCAGTGAAATTAAACGGACAATGTAGATAGATATGCAGGTACGATTATTTTCAGACCTATCCAAAAAAAGATGTACGCAGTTTGCGCAAATAAAACGGGAATCCACAGATCAATACGGTATCTATAGACTCTGAGGTATATAGCAGGCTGATGAAATGTATTCACTAGTCACTGCACCGTGCATTACGGATCAGTGAAATTAAACGGACAATGTAGATAGATATGCAGGTACGATTATTTTCAGACCTATCCAAAAAAAGATGTACGCAGTTTGCGCAAATAATACGGGAATCCACAGATCAATGCGGAATCTATAGACTCTGAGGTATATAGCAGGCTGATGAAATGTATTCACTAGTCACTGCACAGTCATGCACAGGAATATATCTGTTTAGATATGTATAGTTTGATCTATGTGGCTGGACAAGGTGTACCAGGCACAGCTCTGCACAGAATGCAGGCTTACAGCATATACTGTATAGTTTTCTTCAGAGAATCATTTGATTTTTAAAAGACTATTGTGGCTTCCTATTCCTACACAGAATGCAGGCTTACAGTATATACTGTATACTGTTTTTCAGAGTATAAATAGTCTTTAAAAAGACTGTTGAGGCTTCCTATCCTAACTCCTAACTGCTTGCTGCACTCACTACATGAGCTAACACTGTCTCTGTCTGTCTCTTCTCCTTCCCAAAAGCACAATGAGGCTCATGCTGCAGGTCCCTACCTTATGTAAATTTAGGTCACATGTCACTGCCAGCCAATCACTGCTGGGGAGGTATAGGGGATGTTACATCACAGCAGGCGTTCCCACAGGCTTCCCTTTGATGCTAATTGGCTGAAAAAACCGGGCATTTCAAACTGGCAGTGACGCACGAATCATCACGAGTCCACGCTGGCTCGGGATGCCAAGCCGAAGCGGGCAATATTCGTGCGAATCCCGAATATTGCCGCTTCGGCTCGCTCATCACTACTAAACAACTAATTCTATTGGCTCATTATCTTTAATAAATATATAATTTAAGTATATATTTCTTATTTATGTTGTTTTATACCAGGCATCCCCAAACTGTGGCCCTCCAGATGTTGCAAAACTACAACTCCCAGCATGCCCGGACGGCCTACAGCTATCAGCCTACAGCAGGGCATGGTGGGAGTTGTAGTTTTACAACAGCTGGAGGGCCGCAGTTTGAGGATGCCTGTTTTATACGATGGTATAGTTATATTGGACAGTCACTCCTCTATTCAACCATTGAATAATCCACAATTACGATACATGTACGCAGAATTAGCATATATTGTGTACGTTACCGCTCTAGTGAAGATGCAGTCACCGGTATCGTTAGATGGTTCAAGCTGGTCTAGAGCGCAGGGTCCGACGTGGCGTCCCACGTGACTCACCGCGTCATGTGCCTCGTGACTTGTATAGCGGTCATGTAATCCACAGGTCCTTCATAGGTCCTAAAGGTACAGTGCCTTGCGAAAGTATTTGGCCCCCTGGAACTTTTCAACCTTTTGCCACATTTCAAGCTTCAAACAAAAAGATATAACATTTTAAATTTTTGGTGAAGAATCAACAACAAGTGGGTCACAATTGTGAAGTGGAATGAAATTTATTGGATCATTTAAACTTTTTTTGTAATAATAAAACTGAAAAGTGGGGCATGCAAAATTATTCGGCCCATTTACTCTCAGTGTCAGGATACTGGTGGTAGTAGCTGGAGTCCAATAGCAGGGACTAGGTAGAACACTGGAAGCGGCAGGTAAGCTGGCAAGCTGGCACTTGTAGTTCCACAGAAGCTGCAGACAATAGGCAGGTAGCAGATGGGTGTGGGGGGTAAAGCACAGGAGGAAGGAACGATCCGGAATAGAGACGGTTCCAGCGAGAGAACTGCAAGCAGGAGCTTTACACGATACTCAAGCAATGAGTGTTTGATCAGGCAGGATATTTAAGACAAACAGGAAGTGAGGTAGCAGCTGGTTTGAAGCATGCTCCACCATCTTGGCTGAGGGCAACTCAAGGGCAAGGTAAACTAAACAGCAGGTATCCAGGGTTCTCCTGACATTACTCCCACCTCAATAGCGGCCTCTGGACGCCACCTGACTTGGCTTGCCGGGATGTTTCTGATGAAACTGTCTGATCAGCCGGGGAGCATTAATGTTACTGACAGGTTCCCAGGAATTCTCTTCAGGTCCATAACCCTGCCACTTAACAAGATACTGCAAGCAGTTCCTGAAGATTCTAGAGTCCAAAATTTTTCCACAACAAATTGTTCTTCACCATCTATCTCCACCGCATCAGGAGGAGGAGGTATGCGTTCTGGAAAAGGATTGGGTGTGATAGGCTTTAAAAGAGACACATGGAAAACAGGGTGAATCTTCATACCTTGTGGGAGCTTGAGTCGAACCGCCACTGGACTAATCAGCCCTGTAATGTTATAAGGCCCAATGAACTTCTGTCCCAGTTTTGGTGAAGGGACCTTAAGTCTCAGATGCCTAGTGGAAAGCCATACCTTATCCCCAACTTTAAATGTTGGTGCTGGTCTACGAGACTTATCTGCTACCCTCTTGTATGTTTCTTGAGCCTTCTCCAACGTCTCCTTCAGTAGTTCTAAATTTTGTTGCAAAGCAGAGATTCTTTCCTCAACAGCAGGAATAGATGGGGTGACAGGTACTCTAGGGAGAATATTTGGATGATACCCTAGATTCGCGAAGAAAGGGGTTTGCTTGGTAGATGCATTCTGAGAGTTGTTATAAGAAAATTCAGCTACTGGAAGTAAGTCGATCCAGTCGTCTTGTAGATGGCAGATATAGCACCGGAGGTACTGTTCTAGAGTCTGGTTGGTGCGCTCGGTCTGTCCATTAGACTGCGGGTGGAAAGCAGTCGACAAATTAATATTAATATCAAGTGCCTTGCAGAAACTCCGCCAAAATTTTGATGTGAATTGAACTCCACGATCTGAGATAACCTCATCAGGAAGCCCATGGAGACGGAACACATTGTTGACTACCAGATCTGCTGTGGCCTTGGCAGAAGGTAAACCAGTGCATGGAATAAAATGCACAGCCTTGGTGAGTCGATCTACTACTACCAGAATTGTATTTTTCCCCTTAGAGGTAGGTAGATCTACAATAAAGTCCATGGAAACAGACCCCCAGGGGCGAGAAGGGACTGATAATGGCTGTAACAAACCCATGGGCGAGGCACGAGGAGTCTTGCATCTGGCACAGATGTCACAGGATGTAACATACCCCCTTACGTCCTTTTGATAATTGGGCCACCAAAAGAAACGAGACAAAAATTCTTGGGTCTTTTGTACACCTTTGTGACCCGCCATCTTTGAGTCATGGACTAATTTTAGAATTTTCAGTCTCATTGTCTTAGGTATATATAACTGCTGCCCGTGGGTCCAGACCTTGTTTTTGAGTATCAAATGGACATCGTCAGGTGGTTGAGATAGGAAAGAGTCGTAGTCGTAGGCCTCTCGTATTTCTTCCATCAAATCCTTATTATGGATTACCCCCACAAAATTAGATTCAGGCAGGATGGTCTTGGGAGGAGTCACAGTGACAGAATCGTTGGAAAACATTCTGGATAAGGCATCTGCCTTACTGTTACGGGAACCCGGCCTATAGGAGACAATAAAATTAAACTGGTTAAGAAACAGGCTCCAACGAGCTTGGCACGGAGACAGACATTTAGCAGATCTAATGAATTCCAAGTTGTGGTGATCGGTTAATACTATAATCTGCTGTGCGGTTCCCTGAAGAAGGTGTCTCCATTCCTTGAATGCTGCAATGAGGCGAGCAATTCTTTATTTCCTACATCGTAATTTTTTTCCGCCGGAGATAACCGTTGGGAAAAGTAGGCACAGGGATGCAACAGACTCTTGTCTCCTCTTCTCTGGGATAAAACAGCCCCTATAGCACAATCTGAGGCATCTACTTCCATGATAAAAGGAAGTTCAGGATCGGGATGGATCAATACAGGGGCTGTCGTAAACTTGGATTTTAGACGAGAAAAGGATTCTTCTGCTTCGTGAGACCACGCAAAGATGTTCTTTTTCTTAGTCAGCTGGGTAATAGGAGCAATGATCTCCGAAAAGTTCCTGATAAAGCGTCTATAAAAATTGGCAAAACCAATAAAGCGTTGAACGTCCTTCACGCTCTTAGGGGTTGGCCAGTCCAGAATTGCCTTAATCTTGCTTGAGTCCATGCGCAGACCTTGAGGGGAGATAATATAGCCAAGGAATTATATCTCTGCCTGGTGGAATTCACATTTTTCTATCTTAATGTAGAGTTGATTCTCTCTTAATCGTTCCAGAACGAGTGCCACATGCCGCTGGTGTTCTTCCAATGAGTTGGAGAAGATCAGGATATCATCTAAATAGATCACTACAAACTGGTCCAGGAGGTCTCTAAAGATGTCATTGACGAGATGCTGGAAGGTGGCCGGAGCGTTACAGAGGCCAAAGGGCATCACCAGGTATTCAAAATGTCCGTAGCGAGATCTGAAGGCGGTCTCCCATTCATCTCCAGGTCTTATGCGGACTAGGTTGTAGGCGCCTCTTAAGTCTAATTTAGTGAAGATCCTTGCATGTTGTACTCTCTCTAGAAGCTCTGGGATCAAAGGTAATGGGTAACGGTTCTTGATAGTAACTTTATTAAGCTCGCTGTAATCTATACATGGTCTTAAAGAACCATCCTTTTTTTGACAAAGAATATGGGTGCTCCCGCAGGCGAGGACGATGGGCGTATGAATCCCTTGGCCAGATTTTCATCTATATAGTCCTTGAGGGCTTGTAATTCCGGGCTTGCCAAAGGGTAAATGCGTCCAAATGGTATAGGTGCGCCGGGAAGTAATTCTATGGGACAGTCGTAGGGGCGGTGAGGAGGAAGCTTGTCCGCATTTAGTTTATCACAAACGCCTGCAATTTCTCCGTATGCAGGGGGTAACCCTGTCACCTTGTTTTCATGCATGGAAACTTCTGGACTTAGTTCAGACTGAACTACTGGAGGAGTATTGTCAGACGGAAAGCTCACTTCTTTGGTTTCCCAGTTAATGGTAGGATTCTGAGCTTGCAACCAGGGTAAACCTAGAATGACAGGAAAGTGTGGAGAAGAGATTAATAGAAATGGTAGCACTTCACGGTGACGAGGAGTGATGATGATTTCAAGTGGCACTGTTTCCTGATCCACTGGCCCCGAGCTTAGTGGAGGTCCGTCAACTGTCTCCATAACCATGGGTGAGAGTTTTTTCTGACATTTAACCCCATGCTTCTGGGCAAAGGAAAGATCCATAAAATTGCCGCTAGCTCCGGAGTCTACCATAGCAGAGGTGGAAATCCACTGAGAGTTAATTAGGAGCTTGACTGGGAGAAAACAATGAGAGTCTTTATTTTCTTTTTTGATGTGAGGGGCCACAGAGGAGATGGAACGGACAACTGTCTTCTCTGGCAGTTCTGTCTCTGAAACAGTTGATTCTCCATCGGGGAAGTCGAGATCCGTAAGGGCTGCTACTAACTTCCGTGAACGGCTAGGGCAGTTGATAAGGAAGTGATCAGACTTTCCGCAGTAAAGACACAAATCCTCCCGGAGCCTATGCTCCCTTCGATTTGCACTTTCCCGTCTCAAGATGGAGTCTACCTTCTCTTCTGGGCCTCCCTGGGCATGGAGACAGAAGTAGGTTGATTAATGTCGTAATTCCAAGCAGCCCATCTCTCCTGTCGCCGTTCGGACAGTCGGTTGTCAATTCGAATGCAGTGATTAATAAACGGATCTAGTTGTACTGGGGCCTCAGCATGGGCAAGCTCATCCTTCAAAGCGTCGGATAGTCCTTTTCTAAAACAAGACAATTTTGCTGCGTTATTCCAGTCCGTGTCGACGGCCCACCTCTTAAATTCCATTGCATATTCGGTGACAGGACGCCGGCCCTGGCGTAATGCTAGTATTGCTGCCTCGGCCGTGGCGCCGCGATTGGGATCGTCAAACATTTCACTAATAGCGTCAAGAAAATCTTCTAAGTGATTCAGCCGGGGGTCATCAGTCTCAATTAGTGGATTGGCCCAGGCAATGGCCTTATGAGTAAGTAACATAATGATGCACAGTACCTTTGATCTGTCCATAGGAAACTGGGTGGGATTTGCATCAAAATATAATCGGCACTGGTTGAGGAAGCCCCGGAATTTGTCACGGTCTCCACCAAATCTAAATGGTGGCAACTTGGGCACTGTTGCTGGTGCTGAGACTTGTAGTGCAGGAGGCTGATTTTCAAGGAGGACAAGCCGGTCCGATAGCGCCTGCACGGTACTGCGTAGCTCTTGAATTGCTTGACCATAGACCTGGGTATTGTGATTAGTCTGTCCTTCAAAGGCGTCATATTTGTTTTTGTAAGACTGAAGTTCAGTGCGCATACTGGCCATAGCGGCTTGCATCTGCTTCATGCGTGGCTCCACAGCCCCGGGGGACTCCATTTTGGGCTTGAGTATCCTGTCACGATACTGGTGGTAGTAGCTGGAGTCCAATAGCAGGGACTAGGTAGAACACTGGAAGCGGCAGGTAAGCTGGCAAGCTGGCACTTGTAGTTCCACAGAAGCTGCAGACAATAGGCAGGTAGCAGATGGGTGTGCGGGGTAAAGCACAGGAGGAAGGAACGATCCGCAATAGAGACGGTTCCAGCGAGAGAACTGCAAACAGGAGCTTTACACGATACTCAAGCAATGAGTGTTTGATCAGGCAGGATATTTAAGACAAACAGGAAGTGAAGTAGCAGCTGGTTTGAAGCATGCTCCACCATCTTGGCTAAGGGCAACTCAAGGGCAAGGTAAACTAAACAGCAGGTATCCAGGGTTCTCCTGACACTCAGTTCAGAAAACTCACTCCAGAAGTTCATTGAGGATCTCTGAATGATCCAATGTTGTCCTAAATGACTGATGAAGATAAATAGAATCCACCTGTGTGTAATCAAATCTCTGTATAAATGCACCTGCTCTGTGATAGTCTCAGGGTTCTGTTTAAAGCACAGAGAGCATCATGAAGACCAAGGAACACACCAGGCAGGTCCGTGATACTGTTGTGGAGAAGTTTAAAGCTGGATTTGGATACCAAAAGATTTCCCAAGCTTTAAACAACCCAAGGAGCACTGTGCAAGCGATCATATTGAAATGGAAGGAGTATCAGACCACTGCAAATCTACCAAGACCCGGCTGTCCCTTTAAACTTTCATCTCAAACAAGGAGAAGACTGATCAGAGATGTAGCCAAGAGGCCCATGATCACTCTGGATGAACTGCAGAGATCTAAAGCTGAGGTGGGAGAGTCTGTCCATAGGACAACAATCAGTCGAACACTTCACAAATCTGGCCTTTATAGAAGAGTGGCAAGAAGAAAGCCATTTCTCAACGATATCCATACAAAGTCTCATTTAGAGTTTGCCACAAGCCACCTAGGAGACACACCAAACATGTGGAAGAAGGTGCTCTGGTCAGATGAAACCAAAATCCAACTTTTTGGAAACAATGCAAAACGATATGTTTGACATAAAAGCAACACAGCTCATCACCCTGAACACACCTCTCCTCTCCATCTCCACTGTCAAAAATGGTGGTGGCAGCATCATGGTTTGGGCCTGCTTTTCATCAGCAGGGACAGGGAAGATGGTTTAAATTGATGGGAAGATGGATGGAGCCAAATATAGGACCATTCTGGATGAAAACCTGTTGGAGTCTGCAAAAGACCTGAGACTAGGACGGAGATTTATCTTCCAACAAGACAATGATCCCAAACATAAAGCAAAATCTACAATGGAATGGTTCAAAAATAAACGTATCCAGGTCTTAGAATGGCCAAGTCAAAGTCCAAGCCTGAATCCAATTGAGAATATGTGGAAAGAGCTGAAAACTGCTGTTCACAAACGCTCTCCATCCAACCTCAAAGAGCTCGAGCTGTTTTGCAAGGAAGAATGGGCAAGAATTTCAGTCTCTAGATGTGCAAAACTGATAGAGACATACCCCAAGCGACTTGCAGCTGTAATCGCAGCAAAAGGTGGCGCAACAAAGTATTAATGTAAGGGGGCCGAATAATTTTGCACGCCCCACTTTTCAGTTTTATTATTGTAAAAAAATTTTAAATGATCCAATAAATTTCGTTCCACTTCACAATTGTGACCCACTTGTTGATTCTTCACCAAAAATTTAAAATGTTATATCATTTTTTTTGAAGACTGAAATGTGGCAAAAGGTTGAAAAGTTCCAGGGGGCCGAATACTTTCGCAAGGCACTGTAGGTATGAATATAATATACCGGACTGTTGAATGGCTATACACCAAGCTTTTCAGTACGAATGTCCTTATACTGCGTGTTGGACCTCAGTGAATATGTGAGTTTTCTTATGGTGCCATATTCAAAACTTGGGCGACTTCTTATTATACCAATTAATGTATCTATGTTTTGCTTACTTCTGTTTTAAACAGAACCTGTCACCAAAAAATGCAGTGTAATCTGAAAGCACGATGTTGTAGAGCAGGAGAAGCTGAGCCAATTGATATATATTTTTGTGGAAAAAGATTCAATAAAACCTGTACCTTTTAGATATATATAAGGTACAGGAGGGAGGTATTATCAGTTGACAGATATCTCTGTATGTGCACTTATACACACAATGCTATCAATCGCTGATAACACCTCCCTCCTGTACCGATAGCTGTTCACAGGAGGTAAAAAAAAAAGCAGAACTCTAAATGTATGAATTACAGGTTTTACTGAATATTTTCCCACAAATCTATATATCAATCTGCTCAGCTTCTCCTCTACAACATGGTGCTGTCAGATTGCATTGCATTTTTTAGGTGACAGGTCCTCTTTAACTATGGTGTTACTTACCTAACAAAGGTTATATCTCAAACCAAAAAAGCCCTCAGTACAATGAAGTATAAATATATTAACTTTAATAAGTCATATATTAAAATGCAAATAGAAGTAAAATATCATAGTTTTAAGGCGGTGGATGGGTCCGATACATGATAGCTGACCCAACAGTGTGAACCACGGAGGTAATACCACAATATATATTACAATATATAATCAATATTAACCCCTTCAAGCGACAGCCAGTTTGGACCAAATGCCGGAGCCCCATTTTTCAAATCTGACATGCGTCACTTTATGTGGTAATAACTTTGGAACGCTTTTACTTATCCAAGCCATTCTGAGACTGTTTTCTTGTGACACATTGTACTTCATGATAGTGGTAAATTTGAGTCGATATATTGCTCCTTTATTTAAAAAAAATCCCAAATTTACCAAAAATTTGGAAAAATTCACAATTTTCTAAATTTGAATTTCTCTTCTTTTAAGACAGATAGTCATAAAATAGTTATCAGTCATCATTCCCCATATGTCTACTTTATGTTGGCATCATTTTGTAAATGTCGTTTTACTTTTTTAGGACGTTAGAAAGCTTACAAGTTTTGAAGCCATTTTTTAAATTTTCAACAAAATTTCCAAAACCATTTTTTTAAGCACCAATTCAGATATAAAGTGATTTTGAGGGACTTACATCATGGAAACCACCCATAAATAACCCCATTTTAGAAACTATACCCCTCAAATTATTCAAAACGGATGTTACAAACTTTGTTAACCCTTTAGGTGTTCCACAAGAATTAAAGGAAAATGGAAGCGAAATTTAAAAATTTTATTTTTTAAGCAGATTTTTTCATGTTAAGCAATTTTTTGTTGCAACACAGCAAGGGTTAACAGCAAACTAAACCTCAATATACATTACTCTGATTCTGCAGTTTACAGAAATACCCCATATGTGGTGGTAAACGTCTCTATGGGTTTGTGGCAGTGGTCAGAAGTAAAGGAGCACCATATGGATTTTGGAGGCAGATTTTGCTAGAATAGATTGCCCTAGTTTGCCCTACTAGGGCTTTTGTAAAGCGTCTGGTTGCCATGGCAACCATCGGGCCACTGCCATTGCAGCAGCGGCGGCCCGATGGCATAGAGAGGGAGCTCCCTCCCCTCTTAACTCCATGGATGCCGCGGGCGGCTACTGACCGTGGCATCTATGGGGTTAAACAGCTGAAATCGGTGCCAGCACCGATTTTAGCTGTAGCAGAAGAGTGTGAGCTGTAATTACAGCTCACACTCTCTGCTGATGGCAGCGGCTCCGTTCCTGAGCCGCTGCCATCAGAGATGAAGGAAGGAGCAGGGGGCACCCGTGAAGGGGGGGAAAATGGGGGCATAACAGGGGCACTTAGGGGGCAGCAACAGGTTGTCATACCTGATTTCAGGCTGCGATCTCCAGAGTGGAGATCGCAGCCTGAAACCGGCATTTTAGCACTGAAGCTCTCCAATTGGTTAGTCTGTAAAGACTAACCAATCGGAGCGCTTGCTGGCAAGGGACCACTCTGATTGGTCCCTTGTCGGCTTCCCCGGTGTCTCTGCTCTCCGGGAGAGCAGTTTGGACGTCACTGTACGTCCAAATGCAGTAAATTACTTGCAATTTGGACGTACAGTAACGTCCAAATGCGGGAAGGGATTAATAGTACAAATTAGTACAAGATCTCCTACAAACATAATAATACATATCAAGTATAGGTTACCCGACCGTGGCACACAGATCCCCGGCGCGCGTTTCGCCCTATAGCTTCATCAGGAGGAATAGCTTTTAGGCCACCAAACGAACTATAAATACCCACCTAACAACCCCCAAATCTATAACACCTGTCAGTCCATCCCACGCTGGATAATCGGAACTGGAAGAGGTAAACCGGAAATGATGTCATGACTGTGACCCTTATTCAATACATACATATCTTAATCCAATAAAACAATAAAAAGATTAATGAGAAAATCCCAGTTGATAATAGGGCTCATATACTGTTAAATTCATACTTGCAGCCAATCCAAATAACAAGTGCAGATGGTGCCCCGATGCGTACCCGAAGAGATGAACCGGAAGTTCCGATGCGTGTCACACTGGAACGCATCTGGAGCCACAGGACGCACTCCGGGACGCATCACGTAAGGGACCGCCGATATCTCAATGCGTACCAAAGGAAGTAGGTTTGGTCGTTTATGCGTACGCTTGCAGTGTGCCATGTGGCTCTAGATGCGTTCCAGCGTGATACGCATCTGAGCCTCCGGTCTACTTCCTTTGGTACGCATTGAGACATAGGCGGTCCCTTACGCTTTGCATGATACGCATCTGAGCCTCCGGTCTACTTCCTTTGGTACGCATTGAGATATATATAACTTGTTATTTGGATTGGCTGCAAGTATGAATTTAACTGTATATGAGCCCTATTATCAACTGGGATTTTATGTATTGAATAAGGGTCACAGTCATGACATAATTTCCGGTTTACCTCTTCCGGTTCCAATTATCCAGCGTGGGATGGACTGACAGGTGTTATACATTTGGGGGTTGTTAGGTGGGTATTTATAGCTCGTTTGGTGGCGTAAAAGCTATTCCTCCTAATGAAGCGATAGGGCGAAACGCGCGTTGGGGATCTGTGTGCCACGGTCGGGTAACCTATACTTGATATGTATAATTATGTTTGTAGTAGATCTTGTACTAACTTGTACTATTAATATTGATTATATGTTGTAATATATATTGTGGTATTACCTCCGTGGTTGACACTGTTGGGTCAGCTATCATGTATCGGACCCATCCACCGCATTAAAACTGTGATATTTTAATTCTATTTGTATTTTAATGTATGACTTAATAAAGTTAATATATTTATACTTCATTGTACTGAGGGCTTTTTTGGTTTGAGATATTATTTGAATAGGGCCTGTTGTTAGCCCCACTACCACTCATTTGGTGCCCTAGTGTGTATAGGTGAGTTGATGTGTTACCTAACAAAGGTACAAACCTGAAACATGTTTTCACACCAGAATAAAGTATACTTCTAATCATCTTGGGAATCTGTACCCATGCAGCACCATACGCAGCCTGTTTTTCTTCCCTCACGCCGAAGTTCATCTTCTTAGTTACCAAAAAACCTGTTTCAATTTAGATGCCATTAGGCATTTTAGCACATTTCAGTACATCTCTGTACCAGTTTCATTAAACGCAATATATTGTGTCAATACATTTTTCTGTGTCAATCTTTATTTATTTAGCACATTGTATTGTTTAAATATACTGTGCAATTTTATTTAATGCATTGTACTGCATTAGTATACCAATTTCAATCAACACTTGGTAATGTGTCAATATACCATACAGGTTTTATTTAGCACATGTATTACAATAAAATACCATGCAGATTCATTTAACACATTGTACTGCATTAATATCCAGTGCATTCAGAAAGTCTTCAGATCCATTGACTTTTCTGACATTCCGTTATGTTGCAGCTTTGTGCAAAAATAAAAAATAAAAATCAAGGTTTCCCCCATCAATCTGCACACAATTCTCCATAAGAGAAAGTGAAAACAGAATTTTAGAAATATTTTTAATTTATTAAAACTAAAGTTACAACTAAAGTTTTGAATGGACTTATGTATTCAAACCCTTTGCTCTAACACTTGAAATTTAGCTCTGGGTGCTTGATTACAGTCTACCTGTGGCAAATTCTGTTGAATGGACATGATTTGGAAAGACACATCCCTGTCTCACAGATAACAATGCATATCAGGCCAAATATCAAGCCATGAGGAAGCAATATTTTTTTATTTATTTTTTTGCTGCAGTTAAAGTTGCCAAGCGCACAGTGGCCTCCATAATTGTTAAATTGAAGATCCTTGGAACAACCAGAATTCTTCCTAGAGCTGGCCACCCCATCAAACTAAGTAATCGGGCGAGAAGGGCCTTGGTAAGAGTGGTGACCAAGTACTGCATGATTACTCTGGCTGAGCTCCAAAGATCCTGTGTGCAGATGGGAGAAACTTTCAGAATGTCAACCATCACTGTGGCACTCAACTAATCTGGGCTTTATGGCAGCGTGGCCAGAAAGAAGCATCTCAACAGTAAAAGACACATGAAAGCCCACTGGGAATTTTCAAAACACAAAAAGGACTCGGAATGTGAAAAGTGTTAATTGTCAGAAGAAAGAATGGCTAGCTCTGAATGAGCCTGGAAAAATTCTCCCTTTTAATAGGGAGGCAGTACAGTGTGGATGTGCAAAGGGTAAGGTAAAAGTGGCATGTGATCAAAACAGCAGTGGCAGCAGTACCAGCACAACATGTAACAGCGGCTGTTTTGTGGTAGTAGTGCAGTGACCCGGCCACAGGAGCGTGTGTAAATGTGTGGCCTGATGGGGGTAGTAGTAGTTGTAGTACTTACTGTACTAATGCTCTCTAGGCCAGCATACAGTGATGGGTAGGGTGTAACTTTCTTCCCTTATGTACACAATCCAGTTCTTAGGTTCTCCTGCCTGATGACGGTTGAGGTGCCCTTGGTAGTGAAGGTTTGAAGGTGCAAGACAGAGTCCCCGTATGTGGCGCCTTTACTTTGCAGTGTAGAAGTGGTGCAGAACAGTCCTTTACTCAAGGATCTTTTCCACAGGTCTTTACAGACGACACGGGTAGTTAATAAGCCAATGTGTCTCTATAGAGTAGTCTTCCTTACTCTTATTTTAGACAATACAATGCAACCAAAGGGCAATCCTCTCACAGGAAGCAAACTTGTGCACATTTTTGAACAGGTTGCTGTACTTACAGCTTTTCAAACACACAGACTTGCATTATCAATTAACCTCATAATGTGGATAACATGTCACATGATAACATGAAGTGAGGGGGTGGAGCCTGGAAGTGACGCGAGATGGACGGGTCTCTGTGAGCCCCAACGTTCTCCGGCCCTGCACGTGAAGGACTAGCCAGCGCTGGTCGCACCACGGAGCCTGCCTGAGGAAGTGCTTCACTGCCCCCAACTTGCCTTCCTGACCCGGCCCTGCACGTGGAGGACCAGCTAGTACGGGCTGTTTTTTTACGGGGCCCGTCTGTAGAAGTCCCGCTCTGCATGCAACTTTCTTTCTGACAGTGGACTTGGGTGAGAAGGCTTTACATTGCTTGATCTCCCCTAGCGGTGTGTGTGAGGAGCAGGATGGTGAAAAAGAAAGGGAGAGTCGAAGTTAAAAAACGTACTGACTTTCTGGTTTCGCCGCGGCGGAGGCCTGTGTCGAAGGTGGCTGTGGTCGAGCGTGCGATGAAGGCGTTGCGAGGACACTGGCTGCTCTGGTGGTCTCTCCCTACTGGACTTGAGTGCTGGGCCTGCTGCTGAGTCGTGTGCTGGGACTGGTGCTGGGACTACCACTGAAGGTGCGGTTGGCCAGCAGTTTGCCGAAGTATCAGCTTCAGATAGCCATCTAATAAGTGAAGGTGCCTCATCTTCCAGCTCCTTTCTCGGGTTGGGTGAGCTGCAGGCTAAACAAAGAAAATCTGATGAATATGCTTTGCTAAATAGAGGCTTATGTGAGGATGGGATGAAATTAAGCAGGAAAATCAGCAGCTCAGACTGCGAGTATATGGATAACCCATTGGGAATTTTTATCCCACCCTGTGAGGAACAAGCCAACAGCACTGTGTTTAATCCGGATAACCTAGAGTTAACCCTGGGTCAGATGATATTGTGACCAATGCCTCATTGAAAAGCATGTTGCTAGCCTTGCAAAACTCTATAAAAGAGGATATTAAACAAGCTATACTGCAGGTAAAAATCAATATTGAGGAGTTAGGGGGTCGTACATCTCATATGGAGAATAAGCTGACAGATCACTTGTAGGAATCTAACACCCTGAGGGAATCACACTCCGCATTGGAAGCGGAGGTCCAGAACTTGAAGGCTAAAATTAATGATTTGGAGGACAGATCACGTCGATCGAATATCAAAATCCGTGGAATCCCAGAAGAGGTAAACTCTGGAGATCTAATCACCTATCTACAAGACCTGTTTAAAAAAAGGCCTGCCTTCACTATCTGATATGGACCTAATAATTGATAGAGCCCACAGACTGCCTAAAAGTAAGTCTGCTTTGGAATCTGCTCCAAGGAAAAAAAATACATTTTTTTCATGTAAAAGAATGTATAATGGGTGCTGTCCGTAAAATGCAAGATTTACCAGATCCGTATAAATCCATCCATTTGTATACGGACTTATCTGCAATGACTTTACAACAGCGATGGCAGTTTCGTGATGTTACCAGGTCACTTCGAGCCAACAAGGTGAAATACAAATGGGGCTTTCCGACTAAGTTAATCATTTCATATGAACACTCTGCATGCCTTATTTTAACACCTGAAGCAGGGAAAAACTGGCTATCACACCATAGTATGCCTTTATAATTTGCTTGCAGAAAGGAAGGTAGGACAGCACTTCCCCTGTATTGCCATGCAATTAAGCCATTTAGCGGTGGTGCCTACATCGTTGGGCTCCAGCCTGTTGGGCACCCAAGTATAGTAACGGAAGAAGATGCCGTGGCACTCCAACGTCTTCAGATTCTCAAAGTTTTTATTCAGCAAACACAAATAGCGACGTTTCGACCTGAAGAGGTCTTTATCAAGCTTGATAAAGACCTCTTCAGGTCGATACATCGCTATTTGTGTTTGCTGAATAAAAACTTTATAATTTGCTTGGTACTTTATATGAACACTTTACTTCCTTTGTTTAGCTACTGAAGTAGGAATAGATATACTATATTATAATATCTATCTAAGATTTGTTCATATCTTTCCCTGCCTATCTAGCTTCTTTTTTCCTTTATATCTTTCTTTCTTCTTGTCTTTTCTTTTTCTTTGTTCCTGCTTTTTTACCTTAATGCTGCTTTGGATGATAACTAGTCAATTCTGGGAACTAACTGAAGTGACTCTGTGCAAACAAGAATTGGCATTTCTATGAAGTCACTAGGTCACTTGAGCTAATAAGGTGAAATATAAATGGGGTTTTTCGATCAAATTAACCTCCTGTTTGAACATTCTATATCCCTCATTTAATATCTGAGGCTGGGAAAGTCTGGCTACTATATTATAGTATGCTCTTATAATTTTTTTTTTCATTATTATATATGAAAACTTTTTTTGTTTAATTGCCATTTGAGACAGAGAAGACTTTATGATTACATTATAATATCTTTCTGGGACTGACTCAATTCTTTCTCTGCCTATCAACCTCCTCTCTTCCTTTCTTATTTTCCTTTCTTCTTGTTTTTCTTTCTTTGTTCCTGTCTTTTTTTCGCCAGATGTTTCTCTGTGTAAAAGAAAAGCAATTCTGGGAAGTAATGAAGTAATCTTGTGTAAATTAGGCAGAGCACTGTGCTTGGGGGATATTCGCTATTTGATATGATGGTTATTACATCACAATGAGCCTTTTTTTTTTGTATCACAATACTTTTTCAAGACATTGTTAAGAGGTGATCTTTTAAACTGGTTGTTATATTACAGTATGTCTTTATAACTCAGTGGTAGTATATATGAATGCTTTTATTGTCTCGTCTTACTATTAAGGGTGGGGAAGTTATTATTAATACACTACAATTTCTTGTTAAGACCTGCTGTTAGCGTTGGTGTTATATATGAAGGTTGCACTTTTCCCTCTTATTATTAAGGCAGGGTAAGATATTATCACTTTTTCACAATCTTAATTTAAAATTTCTTCAATTCTTTTCCTGCTATCCACTTTCTTTTTTCCCCCTCTTTCTTTCTTCTCTCCTTTCTTTTCTTTGTTCCTACTTTTTCTTTGTTTTTTTCGTTATTATTAGGATGACTTGGGCAGCTTGGTGAACTGACTCGAGTTATTAGGTGTGTATAAGGCGACAAGGCAGGATATCTTATTGTTTATTCTGAAATTTAAGGCAGGGAAGATAATATGTTCTACAGCTGGCATAGTATTGTTTCTACTTTATTTTTTCTCTCCTTTCCTTTTTAATTTCCTTAAAGAAGAACTCCCACAAAAAATTTTATTCCATGTCCTGCTAAAAATGTACATGATGTAATCTGTAGTGAATGTCATTTTCTTACCAGTGGCTGTATTTTTGAGTTATATCTCCCTGATTAATAAAAATTTTTGCGGGAGTTCTTCTTTAAAGATGCAGGGGGAAAGGAGATAATGACCCCCGTTATGGTATTTTGTTTAATACCCAGGATGTTGACAAATGTCCATGTTTAGTGGCGTGGAGGAGGGGTGAGGGGGGAACGGGGCCCTTTTTCTTCTCTTTCTATTGCATTTTCTATTTATCTGACTAATGACATTGGAGTTACTATCTTTAAATGTAAAAGGCTTGAATAGCCCGTTTAAGAGGAATATGGTATGGCGCGGTGCACTGCAATATAGATGTGATTTATTATTTGTGCAGGAGACACATTTTGCTTCTGAAAAATTACCAGTTTGCAGACATACTAGGTTTCCTCACATCTATGCTGCAAGTGCTTCACAAAAGAAAAGAGGCGTTTTAATTGCAATACGTGATTCGTTAGGCTTCCAGTGCTGCTCGGTGGTATCTGACTCAGAGGGAAATTTTTTGTTAATTAAATGTCAAATAAATAATGTAGCTTACACACTTTTGAATGTTTATTTTCCCCATACAAGGCACTTAAGATTTTTGAAGAGGGTGATGTGAGGCAGCAACAGGTAAGGCAGTAACAGGTGCCGTATTTGAGGGAAGATACATGTCACCCAGAATGCTGCAGTTCGGTTTATTAGGAGCGTGCCACCAAGGTGCCCAGCCTTGGTGGGGTAAAGGCCAACAACTCTGTGTTCACTGAGGTAGTCAGGGAACACCCTAATAGTTAGAGTAGCTGGTTCCAGCTAGTCCGCATCTGGCTTTTACTGGGAACAGGCAATGTGCTGGGTGGGTGCCTGTTCCCCATGCTCCAGTTCAGGTTTTCAGGTGTGCTCGTGTCCAGCATTTCTATTTAATCCTGCTGCTGGACTTAGGTGTGTCTCAGTCTGGGGAAGTGAGCAGTCAGTGTGAGGCAACACTGACTGTGTGTGCTGCATTTATTTGACCCGGCTGCGATCCGGAATTACATCTGTATCGTTTGGAAAGCTAAATAAACAAGAACTTTGGAGAAGTTTGTGGTGTCCCTGCCTCTTTTCACTGGAGAAGTGAGTACGATTCCTTACAGTGATTAAAGAATATCAAAGAGAACCATTTGGAGATTTAATAATGGGAGGAGATTTTAACACTTTAATGAACTCTGAACTAGATACCTCTGGCAAAGCTGGAAGAAATACGTCTTTGACAGAATACTTACAAGAACATGAGACCGTATCTTGGATACATGGAGATGCTTACATGGTGTAGAGAAAGATTACTCTTTCTTCTCATGCCCTCATATGAGCTATTCCAGAATTGACATGTTTTTTTTAATAGGAAGTTGTTGAAGAAAGTGTTTAATGCACATATTTATACGATAACCTGGCCAGACCATGCACCGATCTCTTTAACTCTTAAAGAAGACTTTTTCTCGCCAAGTGCTTATATGTGAAGGTTAAATGAACATATTTTACATCATCTGAGATACGGCGAACAGTTTAGGGAAGAGCTCTGACAGTTCCTAGTAATAAACAGAGCCTCTGTGGAAGATCCTTGTATAGTTTGGAATGCACATAAAGCATTCATGAGAGGCCTATTTCTGAAGTACAGTGCCAAGGAAAAAAAACTTAGAAACTCCAAAATAGATGAAATCCTAAAAAATATCCAAATAGCTGAGGCCCAAAATAAGACTTGCCCTTCAGAAGGAAATTCAAAACAGATTAGAGAATTACGGAATGATCTACGGATTGCTCTTACATATCAACATGATTTAGTACTTCGAAGGGCAAAACTTTATTATTATTTAGAGGATAATAGAACGGGAGCAACCTTGGCTCGTAGATTGAAACATGCTCGCTCTAAGATACAAGTTAAATATTTGATAGATCAGCGTGGTAATAAAATAATAAATCCTCAATATATTGTGGAAAGCTTTCGAGATTACTATGCAAAGTTATATAACTTGGCACTGGATAGTAATACCTTTCAACCAACTCAGGAACAAATAACACACTTTTTGGCTGATATAGAACTTCCTAAATTAGACGCAAATTGTATCTATTCATTAATGAGGCCGATTACAGAAATAGAGATAATACAAGTTATAAGTACATTAAAATCACATAAAGCTCCCGGCCCAGACGGATTCTCTAATGCGTATTATAAAACCTTTTCGCATATCTTGTCTTCTTTAATGGCAGAGATGTTTAATTATGTGATGGACAGAGGCTCATTCCCAAGGGAGATGTTGAATACTATCATTGTTACGATTCTGAAGGAGGGTAAAGATCCAGTATGCCCAGAAAATTTCTGCCCAATATCACTCCTTAATGGGGACATTAAGATATACTCTAAAATTCTGGCTACAAGGCTTGTTAAAATCCTACCGGATTTGATTAATCCTGATCAGGTGGGGTTTATGCCTAACCGTCAAGTGTATGATGGTACACATAGATTTATTGACCTGGTGCAATGGGCAGGACGAACTCGAACATCTTCTCTGCTTCTAACATTGGATGCGGAGAAAGTGTTCGACAGAGTCCATTGGAGTTATTTAATGGCGATTTTGGATAAATTTGGCTTTCCGGAGTTGGTTAAAGGAGCCATTCAGGCTTTATACTCTTACCCCTCGGCTAAGGTTTACATGACAGGTTCTCTCTCCACGGAATTCAAAATTAGCAACGGGACGAGGCAAGGTTGCCCCCTGTACCCGGCAATATTTGCTTTGGTAATGGAGCCTCTGGGGGAGAAAATAAGGCGAGAGAGATCGGTGCATGGTCTGCAGATAGGAAATAGGGAACATAAGATAGGCC
This sequence comes from Rhinella marina, assembly GCA_900303285.1. Classification (NCBI taxonomy): domain Eukaryota; kingdom Metazoa; phylum Chordata; class Amphibia; order Anura; family Bufonidae; genus Rhinella; species Rhinella marina. The sequence continues at coordinate 22,019 of ONZH01007083.1, read as the reverse complement.
TGTATGCAGACAATGTTATTCTGGCCATAACCAGGCCATATATATATTTATACCTAGAATAAATAACATCCTTGAAGAGTTTGGAAGAGTCTCTTATTATAAGATAAATATTGATAAATTCCTGACGCTCAACCTAACTGTACCGTGTACTGGACAATTAGGTTTAGACAAATCCTTCCCATATAAGTGGGCCAAAGATAGTGTGAAATACTTAGGCATTCAACTACCAGCTAGATACTCGGATCTCTACAAATCTAATTATGAGCTTCCTGGTGGAGGTTGAGAATAAGTTAATTTCCCTACAGAAAAGCCCACTTTCTTGGCTAGGAAGAGTCGCTGTGGTTAAAATGTTTATATTACCAATAATATTGTATAAGTTTGGCACTGTTTCATATCCATTGACTGATAAATAATAAAAAAAAATGTATTTATATGGTCAAACAAAAAGCAAAGAGTGAGCTTTAAAAGCTTGGTTAGACTCTGGCATCAAGGCGGTATAGGAATTCCAGACATAGGACAGTATTATAGAGCAACAGTTCTAGCTCAATTAAAAAATTGGTGGTGTCCCTTGCAGATAAAAAGATGGATAGAAATTGAAAAAACAATGACTGAAGCCTCACTGATAAGCTTATTGGGAAATTTGAGACTTAGCGACATAGATAGGGAGAAGGTGTTATTCTCTATGGTTTTTAAATCCTTGGAAATATGGGATAATTATGTAAATAATCAATCAGATAATTTGGATGTGAGTTGGAGGCGACTTCCCCTTAACTATGCCTGTATTAAAGCTCCAACTTTAAATGTATTGAAATGGTATAGATGTGGGATTAATAAAATATCTCAGCTGTATGAGGAGGAATGTTTAATGGAGTTCGACAAATTAAGAGATAAATTCAAAATTCCTTACTCTGAGTGGTTCACATATTTGAAAATCCAGGCTGTCTTATTGAACTATCCAAGTTCTGGAATTAGACTGACGGAAGAACATCTGTGTTACTTTATGAATAGAGCAAAACATATTAGAGGTATCTCAATGTTTTATGCATCTATATGTTCCACCCCAGCATTTGTGAAATTGTCTCAATTTGAATGCTGGGAGAAAGACTTAGGAAACATTTAGGATGCTGCAGATTGGGAAAGTGCGATTTTATGGCCTAGGAGAATGGGTAAAAGCATAGCTATGTGGGAATTATCGCGAAAGATCATGCTTCGATGGCACCTTACCCCGGTAAGATTGGCTAAAAGCATGAAAGGAGATTCAGAATTATGCTGGAGAGAATGTGGTCAGAGAGGCACGATTTTTCATATGTGGTGGGGATGTCCCTTTGCTAAACAAGCTTGGGAAATGACTTTTTGCTTTATATCAACCTTATTAGACATTCATGTGGAACCAAATCCCGCTTAAGCCTTACTTTTTCTAGGAATGAATACACTCCCATCTGCAGCTTCTTGTTTAACTTCTCATATAATACATGTCACAAGATCTTTAGTGGCTAAATCTTGGAAACAAACCTTTTATATACAGGTGAAAGATCTACTTGTACCTCTACGATGTCTATACACTTCCAGAAAGTAGATAGATTTATGGAAGAGTGGAGACCATTAAAAAAATATTTTGAGTTGGTGGGTAAGCCACTTGAAACATTAGTAGACTTGGTAGATAATGAGGATGAGAGAAGTATATGAGATAAAAAAATAGTTTTTTTTTTTTTTTCCCCTTTCCCCTCCTCCTCGCAGTGTGGGTGGTGTATTTTTGTTGTATTGTACAATAATTAATTATAGATATTGGAACGTTGTAAATCATTAAGAATTTTGTACTGATTGATTATTGATTTGAAAAATATTGATCATGTATGACTGTACATAAATTATTAATAAAGAATAAAGTTGAAAAAAAATGTGGATAACATGTTCCAGTGAGCAATGTAACCTATACAGTAGTCACAAATTACAGAGAACAGAGAAAAAATACTGACCTAGTTTGTACCACTATTCTAGTCTTCCTGGCCAAAATTCCTTCATCAGGGAACATGGTATGCACTGGAGAAAGGCCAGAGTCCAGGTAGGAGTGAGCCTAGGTGTTAGGGCAATAAGTCTCTGCTGATTTGCCTCAACCTCGGAACTCAGATAGGTGGGCGGCGGGTGTCTGCTTGCTGAAAGTTGCATCAAGCTGGATACACAGTGTGTTTTACCTCCCTTTCAGCAACAGGAAAACATTCCCCCATTTTGCTTTGAGTCTAAAAGCATGGCTATGAAGTAGTCATCAGACTCCTTAATGTGAATAATATGCCTGACATTATCTAATAAAGCAAGCATTGCCACTATGGGCAGCGTGCCAGAGGAACCAGTAATTTCTGGCTCCACCCTCCACCGAGATGATTAGTCATAGTGGCCAGTGTCGTCATCATCGTCATCATCAGCATTCTTCTGCTTCTCCACCACTGACTCATCCTCTGGTGGCAGCTCCTCATCCTCTGCCTTCTCCTCCATCTTTTTTCCATGTGGGTCCCCAACAGCTCCAGGGCAGCCAGCAAAATGCCTTGGTACATCAGCATGAGCATCTGCTCTAAGATAAGTATCAGGGGTATTGTTTATGCAGCAGTAGTTCCTACTGACAAATTTTTAGGAGTTTTTAGAGCTCAGAGATAAGGAGCCAGTCAGCTGAGCTGCCTGATGGAAAAGAGTGAAAAGTCAGAGCCTGCCAGTGGCATAGCATGGGTTGCCAGCACCCGGGGCAAGTCATGTTTTGCGCCGCCCCCCCAACCTGTAGACACGCCCTTTTTTACAGATAATGTAGTAGATATCACCTGCAGTCCTATGTAACACTACAGATAATACAGTGATAACTGAGTACAGATATTGTAGTAGATGGATGTGAACTGAAGTCTGGGGCCAGGATGCGTCAGGGTGGGCCATATTCTCAATCCACCCCCCAACCCTACCGTGAAACAAATATGTGGGTGGACATTGCATACAAAATATACAGTAGAATACAGCACCACATACCTCATCCATCCAGTGACATCTTCTGTGATGTAGACTTTCCTCAATGTCTTCATTCAGAGATAAGACCGCCATGATACCTTTTTTCAGCCTTGTCTCTACAGAGTTTCACAGAAAACATTTTTAGATTCCTCACTTTACTATCATCCTCCCCCTCCTGGTGCCTCAACAGTGTCATCCTGCTGCCCCCCAATAGTGTGGTAGAGCCAGACAGATAGGAGAACCAAAGTTGAGGCATACTAATATATACTAATAATACAGAGGGGACCATTATATATACTAATAATACAGAGGGGACCATTATATCTTATAATAATACAGAGGGGCATTATATATACTAATAATACAGAGGGGCCATTATATATACTAATAATACAGAGGGGGCCATTATATATTATAATAATACAGAGGGGACCATTGTATATTAAAATAATACAGAGGGGGCTATTACATATACTAATAATACAGAGGGGGCCATTATATATTATAATAATACAGAGGGGACCATTATATATTCTAATAATACAGAGGGGACCATTATATATTCTAATAATACAGAGGGGGCAATTATATATTATAATAATACAGAAGGGACCATTATATATACTAATAATACAGAGGTGGCTTTTACATACACTGATAATACAGAGGGGGGCATTATATATTATAATAATACAGAGGGGACCATTATATATACTAATAATATAGAGGGGGCCATTACATATACTAATAATACAGAGGGGGCCATTTCATATACTAATAATACAGAGGGGGCCATTATATATTATATTAATACAGAGGGGACCATTATATATTATAATACAAAGGGGGGCATTATATATTATACTAATACAGAGGAGGCTATTATATATACTAATAATACAGAGGGGACATTATATATTATAATAATACAGAGGGGACCATTATATATTATAATAATACAGAGGGACCATTATATATTCTAATCCGTGTGGAGGGGGCACAGAGGAGGCAAAACCACTCTTTGGAGGGGACACAGAGGAGACAAAACCCACAGTGTGGAGGGGGAACAGAGGAGACAAAACCCACAGTGTGGAGGGGGCACAGAGGAGGCAAAACCACCATGTGGAGGGGGCACAGAGGAGACAAAACCCACAGTGTGGAGGGGGCACAGAGGAGACGAAACCCACTGTGTGGAGGGGGCACAGAGGAGGCAAACCCACAGTGTGGAGGGGACACAGAGGAGACAAAACCCACAGTGTGGAGGAGACACAGAGGAGGCAAGAGACCACTTCACGGGGTTAAAATACCTTGTAAGGGGACGTATGGTGAGCAATGTAACTGTGGGTGACTTTATAAAAGCTTCTAGCAGCTCTCACACCCCTTATACACTCCACTACAAACTACATAAAAATACAGCCCCCAGACCCCTCACCAGAAATCACTGACCACAGCAAGAGTGCCTGCACTGTTCTGCACTCTCCCTGCTCTGCACTCTCTCTGCTCTGGACGCTGCTCTGCTTCTCCTTACAGCCCTTTCCCTGCATCTGGCACAGTCTGTAAGGGGCAGGAGGAAGCAGTCACATGATCTCATGATGTCATGCTGGGATAAACAGACAACGGAGGAACGTGAGCCCTGAGCTTACCCCAACCTCTGTCCCTGCCTATTGCCCCACCCACGCTAAACCGTGGGCTACAACCACGATGACTGCGATATACACTGACTATGGTGCAGGGGATGGGAGACAAGAGACAGACAAACAAACACGGAAGAATAGTTAATAAGGCCGAGTCAAAACCAGGAAGGTACGTCAGGACAAAATCACAAGACAAAGAGTAGTCAAAAACGAGCCGAAGTCAAAACCAACCAGTAGCGAAGTACAAAGGGATCAGGCAGAGGCGATGGTCAAAAACACAAAGCAAGGTCAGAACTGCAGAATAGGATAGCTGGTGCAGAGAAACTTAAACACTGGCAAGTATCATGGTGATTACAAGGTTTAAATGCAGCCAGGAGTCCCACCCCCACAGGTGAAAGAGAGGAGAGACTCCTGAGCACAGAATTAACCCTTAGTATTGGACCAGGTCTGCAAAGCATCACAAATAGATTAAACTGCTTGCGTTCTCCAGCGTGAACCTACTGACCGAGAATGCGAGCAAGCTTGCGCACCCGCTGCGTCCTTGACACTCTCAAACGTGGTGCGCGCTCCCTGCCTGGAACACGCACCAATACCAAGAGAACGCCGGTGGGGGAGGAGCCTGACAGGAGAGGGGCGGAGGCCCGGGCACGTGCTTCCACATCACCCGCAGAGGCAGGACCGGCAGCACGGGCGCCATGACCGCCAGTCCTGACAACGACTCTCCTTGTATGCTGGCAGCGCCACACTATTGGTCTCCAAGTTTCAATTCTCTCTACATATCATCCGAATACCCCTGGTGGGCTAAGGAAGGAGCCAAGGCAGCAGCACAGCGCACCCTAATGCTAGTGGGGTGATACCGGCAAGGCGAATTTAGTTGTTGTGACTCTTCACAACAACGTTCGGTAAGCAGAACCTTTATTAATTTTCTACCAAAACTTAGGCAATACCGCTGATAAGGATGACTCTCAAAGGGAGCCACAAAGTTTGTTTCTCTGCTCCAAATTAAAGTAATCCTAGGATTTTACATGCATGGAAGAAACAACACTGACACCTTGTAGGGTCAAAGAGGTTCTCGTTTATTAAGGGGGGTTACAAAGGTTATATACCCCAGGGAGGGGGAAATCTCTCCTGAGGGTTAGAGAATATATAATTGGTTAGTAATGCAAAATAAAGTTTCACTTCTGCGCATCTAGTTCTACTAAAGAATGTAAACTACAGATAAGAGCAGGAGTGGTCCCGGAGCCAGCTCCATCTTGTAATGGCTTCACATCTTCAGTCTTCATATCCATAACAGTCCCCCCTTTGAAGCCATTTCAAGCAAGGTGTTGTCTGTCCCTGGTCTAAATGGACCTAACAATCTGTCCCATTGTGTCTGCGTCCTCTTCACCACTTAGGAGACAGCCTATCCCTGATGGATAGACTCCCTCTTAGTGGACTTACACAAAGGGAAGTCAGATTCTAACTCTGACCTTAACACAGGCTTCACTGGAACTGCGTGGGGGACTTCTTCGCTGACATCCATCTGGTGGTCTTCTTCTTCATCCGCTCTGGTTCAGGAACCCTCCGGGCACACAGGACCACTCACACTAAGCTAATTTTAAGCAAAGAATGTGTAAATATGTGTTAAAGCTAAGTGCGGATTATGTGAACATGTGCTAAAGCTAGACATATTGTCTTTAAGGTTAGTTGTCAGGCTCATTGACCATTGAAATACAGGGTCCCAAGGAATCTTCACTCCCGCCTCACAGAACTGTAGTTGAGGGAGGGCTGATGTCATCCAAGGGCACACGAATCTCCTTCCCGATGTCATCATATGGTTCAGTCATGATCATCTCAGGGATGGAATTCTCCACTGCTTTTGCCAATAGTTTCCTGATACAAGGGATTACACAACAAACAGTTAGAGCAAGCATTATTAAGATTATCAAGATGACAACTCCTAACTGAGCAAGAGATTTTCTCCAGTCCTTCAGCCAGTCAAACCAGGCATCCCATGGATCAGTAATGCCTGAGTTTCTTTTCAACTCTTCAGATAAAGATGTGAGTCCCTTTAGGGCATTCATCACTTGGCCATCCGGTCCCAGGTTATCTGGAATAAGAGTACAACAGGTATCTCCTATCATCTTACATACGCCACCTTTCTCTGCCAGGAGCATGTCCAATGCCATTCTGTTCTGGAATGCCATGATACTCGTAGGACCCAACTGTTCCACAATCCCTTTCAGAGCATCTCTGGAGTAGTTTACAAATCTCTGCTGATTATAATAGATGTAATTAATCCAATCCACATTTTTGTTAATAGTGATAGTGGGAATAATCGACTCAAATCCCGCTGCTACCTGATTCCTTGCTTTGAACTCATTGGGGACTCCCCTTGGGACGCCTATTGCATCTATGTATACATGTGTGTCCAAACTCCCAGCTGGTTTTGACTCCCTTTTTCCCCTAGAGAGGATCACCTGATCTTCCCAGGACTGTTTGTGGGGGTTCCGGAGACGGTCAAGAGTCAGTTCCCAGTCTGGGGGATCAAAGATACGGAAGGGCATGAGTATGAGAGCCAGGGCACACTGGCCATGCCATACTCCTTCCATCCTTGCCCTCAACTTCATGTCAGCACACAACCATACCACATCCCCCAGAGCTTGTGACTGATTTATGAGGAAGTTCTGATAATCTGTCCCTGTGGTATTTATGACCTTACCACAGTATCCTTCAGGGAACTTTCCCATGTCCTTTCCCCCCTTTGTCTCTACCTGAAAACATGTGTAGTTTCCTTTATAAATGGTGATCCCCTCTCCAGGGCCAGGGGCTTTCTCTAGCAACGGGTAGAGGCCCTTCCAGGTTTGACAGGCAGTGTCATTGACCGTTTGATTGACATATATATTCAGGAAACAGGAGAAATGATCAGGACCTAAGGGAAGGGGCACGGTCCCCAAATGTGGCCTAGCAGGGGCACAAGTAATGCATCCAGTGCGGTTCATCTGGGAAGCTGTATATCTGGCCCATTCCAACCACAAGTTGTGATCCGAAAATCCTGTCTCCACAGCCAGTGTCTCCTGCATGGTATAAGGAGCCCTAGCCATCAGGTGATACTGTGAAGGTAACAAAGGGTTAATGTCATCAGGGGAAGGAGTGGTCTCAAATGGTTTAGGCTTGTTTTCAAAACTTTTCCAGTACAGTTGGAAAAGAGGCATTTGGGACCCATGTGGGGTATACCTTCCCAAAACATATAAACCCATGTCAGTAGGTTGGGGGTTTGTCACGGTCAGTATGAGAGTTTGACACCTGCTTTTTGTGAACTGAGTTGGAAGACAGTTTCCTTTTACTGCCAATGTTACTCTGCTGGAAAGGGAAAGGCCCTGCCTGTCTACCCGTTCCTGTCCTTCTTTGGGACAGTATCCCCAGTCAGGCCCTGTGTTTACCAACACATCATGCCAGCTGTGGCACCATTCATTCCCTGATCTTGTGACACACAAGTAGTACTGTGCATCTTCCTGAGGTGTACTCCAGGAGGGACAACAACCTACACTGCAATAATCAAATTCAAATATCTGCATTGATGCTATAGCATTAAACCAAAGAGTAAATATTGTCTCTCCACATTTTTCCCCTAGTGCCCCCCCTACTGCGAAGATCACAAAAAAAGGATATCATTGTGATGGGTCCACCTCTGGTCTCTCTTCTACCAGGGGGAACTTCACTCGCTTGCAGTGGGAGGCGTGGATCCACGTTTTCTTTGTCTCGAGTTTCACAGAGGTGGGAGACGTCAGCAGAACCTGGAATGGACCTTCAAATCGAGGTTCTAGAGCTTTTCTGACGTGTTTCTTCACCATCACCCAGTCTCCTGGTTGCAGGTTGTGTGTGCCAGGGATACTCTCTGGGTCTGGAAGGGAAGAGAAAACTCGAGAATGTAGATCAGTGAGATGTGTACACAAAGCAGAAACATAAGAAGACAAGCAATCATGTTGCAAGGCTAACTGTCTGGGGAAATACTGGCCTAGTTTAGGGGCACAACCAAACAGTATTTCAAAGGGGGACAGTTTCTCTTTACTCCTCGGGGTGTGTCTCACACTGAACAGAGCTATGGGCAGAGTTTCTGGCCACGGCTTCCCAGTTTCCTGGGCCATCTTCAGCATCTTCAGCTTTAGTGTTGCGTTCATTCTTTCGACTTTTCCTGAGCTTTGCGGCCTGTATGGCGTATGGAAGGCTAGCTGGGTCCCCAGGGCCTCCCAGATCTCTCGGGCCACATCCGTAGTGAAAGCTGTTCCTTGGTCACTCTCTATGGTTTCAGGTACCCCGTATCTGTAGACTATTTCATTCAGTAGTTTTTTGGCAGTAGTCCTGGCAGTCAGATTCTTAACAGGGTAGGCTTCAGGCCATCCAGAGAACATGTCTATGACCACTAGGGCATATTGGAACCCCTGTGCAGGTGGCAGCTATATTTGGTCAATCTGGATCCTTTGAAAAGGGTAGAGAGGTTTTGGTGAGCACTTTACTGGAACTTTTTCCATTTTCCCAGGATTGCAGCTGGCACAGATTAGACAGCTGCTGACGTGCCTGGCCATGAACATGGATATGCCAGGCGCAAGCCAGATGGAGGATATCAGATTGTTCATGGCATTCTTATTCTGATGTGTCGGCCCATGGGCCCAAGACGCCACCACAGGATACAGGCTTCTTGGTAAACAGAGTAGATGTCCTTTCTTCCATATCCAGCCTGTGTCACTCCCCATGTTTGCTCCTTTTTCACTCCATACTCTTTTTTCTTCCTCTGACGCCTTCTCTTGCATGTCTTTGAGTCTTTCCTTGGGTATGGAGGACAGGCAGGCTGCAGATTCACCTTCTGCAGCTTTGGATCTGGTTTGCACCACCAGAGTCATCACTTCTTCTCTTTCCTCCATTGCTGCCTTTTTTGCTGCTTCATCTGCCAGCGCGTTACCCTTTGACTCTTGGGTGTCTGCCTTAGTGTGAGCTTTCACCTTCAGTATGGCAACTTGTTTGGGGAGGGCTAGAGCCTCCATTAGCTCCTCTACTGATTTTGCATTCTTGATAGGAGTGCCATTCGCAGTAATGAAGTTCCTGCTTTTCCATATGGATCCAAAATCATGGAGTCCGTGTAGATGTTTGCAGTGGTGTCCTTAGAGAGTTTGCATGCCTCTGCAAGGGCTATAAGTTCTGCCTCCTGTGCAGACATATCTGGTGGTAAGGCTTGAGCCTTGATAACCTCATGTGAGGAGGTCACCGCAAACCCAGTGTGATATCTTCCCTGATCATCAGCAAACCTGGACCCATCCACAAAGAGTGAGAGCTGGGGGTCCGGCAAAGGAGTCTCCGAAATGTTAGCCAGTGGCTCAGTTTCTTGCTTGATGAGCTCCAAGCAGTCATGATGATCTTCTGACATGTCAGGGTCTTCTTCATTTTCATATCCTTCTTCTGCACCTTCATGTGCTCCTTCTTCCATCCCCCCTTGAGGAAAGGGGAGAAGTGATGCAGGGTTGGGGACATGACACCTGGAGATTGTGACTGTGTCAGGCAGCAGTAGTGAACACTGCATGCGAAGATGACGGGCAGCTGAGAGATGCTTAGGCTGTGTTTGCTGTAGAATGGTAGAGATATCATGAGGCGCCAAGACTTGCAGGGGATGTGCCAAAACAATGTCAGAGGTCTTGTCCAGTAGCAGATGACAAGCATGTATGGCTCTGATGCATGAAGGAGAGCCTCTGGCTACTGGATCCAAACGGGCAGAGTAATAACCTAAAGGTCTGTTTCGGCCTCCGTGACTCTGGGTGAGGACTCCCGTTGCATGGCCTTCTCTCTCCATCACATACAGTCGAAAAGAGAGATCGTAGTTTGGAATACCGAGGGCCGGTGAAGAGGACACTGCAGTCTTGAGCTGTGAAAATGACTTTTTGGCCTCCTGGGTGAGGTGAAACGGAGAGTTCGTGATACAGTCATACAAGGGTTGCATCAAGATGGAGGCATCCAAGATCCAAGGCCTACAGTACGAGACTAGGCCCAAAAATGTTTGAAGCTGGCGTGGAGTGGTAGGCTCTGCAATGTCAAGGATGGCTTTTTTCCGGTCCTCAGTTAGGTGCTTGGCTCCTGGGCTCAGACAGTGGCCGAGGAATGTAACCTTGAGTTCACACCACTGGACTTTGTCCTTAGACACTTTGCATCCTTGATCAGCCAGAAAGAACAAGAGAGAGACAGAGGCCTGGTGGCACAAGTCCCAAGATTTTGCGCACACCAACAGATCATCCACATACTGTAGAAGGACTACATCTGTGTGTTGCAGTTTCCATTCATCCAGGATAGATGACATAGCTTTGCTGAACTGAGAGGGACTGTTTTGAGCTCCTTGAGGCATCACTGTCCATGTGTACTGGGAACCAGCGTGAGTGAAAGCAAACAAATACTGGCAGTCTGGATGTAAAGGAACAGAAAAGAAGGCATTGGCCAGATCTATCACAGTGTACCTTTGAGTATCAGCCGGAATCAGAGATAAGAGGGTGTGTGGATTAGGTACCACTGGAGTCTCTAGGATGGTGGCTTCGTTGACAGCCCTGAGGTCATGGACCATCCTGTAGGTAGCTGGTTGCCCCTTCTTCCCTTTTTTCTTAATTGGGAACAGTGGAGTGTTGCAGGGGGAGGTAGTGGGCACAATGGCCGCCACTCGAAGATACTCCGAGAGCTGCTGAGTGACAGCGTCCATCTGAGCTATGGACAGTGGATACTGAGGTTTCCGGGGCAAGACTGCCCCAGGCTTTAGGTGCACTATGATGGGTTGCACACGCAGCCGGCCAATGTCCTGAGGTCCTCTTGACCACAAGTGCTGAGGAATCTGTGCTTCCACTGACTGGGGTACTCCCCTAAAGGACGGGGTAGGGAGCTCTTGGGAAATGGAAGCAGCAATGAGAACTGCTTCCTCAGGCTGCAGGGGTGTAGACAGTGTCACTGTACCATCAGGGTGGAACTGAATGATTGCCCCCATTTTCTGTAGTAAGTCCGCTCCCAGCAGATTCAGTGGACAGGTAGAAGAGATTACAAATCTGGACAACATGGAAGAGGAAGGCTGTGGTCCTAGGGCTACAGTGAGCGGTTTGGTGAGGGGTGAGGACCTACACCTACCATCAATGCCCACACATGAAACGGATGATGCATCGTCCACAAAATTAGGGTCAGGTATATCTGTGTGTCGAAGAACACTTCGGGCTGCACCAGTATCCACAAGAAAAGTACGCTGCTCACCCCCCACATTAAGTTGTACCATGGGGGCAGGACCACAAGAGGAGGGGGTAGAGAGCGCCATGAAAGGTTCGAGGTTTTCGACATGTGGATCTGGCTTGCCTATGTCCTAGGCTGACCCATCTCCAGGCTGCCCTCCCTGGGAGACTGGTGCCTGTGGCTGCTGTTGTCGGACTTCTGTGGATCTGTTTGTGCGATTCTGGTGTTGTTGCCACAAGTGTCTGCTGCGGCAGTTCTTCTTGAAATGGCCTATTTTGCCGCAGCCGTAACACTTATAAGTAGGATGGGGCTTGTTGCCCCCCCCCCCTCTCCTGTCATGACCATGAGAGCTGCCTTCTGTGTCCCTGTTGCAGCCTCAATGCCTTTTGCTACCAGTGTAAGGACTTCAATAGTCAAGGAACGGTACTCTGGACGGGCCATCTTTAAGGCCTTCTGTATACTGGGTTTCAGCCCATCAGTAAATGCACTAGACAACATGCTACTTTGCACAGGATCTTGTTTTGTGAATCCCAGATCTTTGAATGTTTGTTCCATCCTTAGGGCAAATTTTTCCACAGATTCTGTTTTATCCTGCTTAAGATCCTGAAACTGAACAGACTGACTGGCAAGCCTCTGTCGGGCCCACTCCCCCAATCTCCTGCAGAACTCTTCACCAGAATCATACTGTTGCTGCCATTCTTCTGACCCATGCGCAGGGGGTCGTATAGCCCTATCCATGAGCGGCCAGAAAGAATCCCCTGCCTTGATGTTAGTCAGCCCTGCCAAATCTCTCCAGGTAGCAGAGTGTGTTTTCCGGATTTGTTCCATCTTTCTGTAAAAGGGCATGGGCTGAGTTTCTGGGTCAGGGAGGGAGTTGACAAGAGTAGTGGCCTGATTGGGTGAGAAGGTCACATACTTTCTGCGCTCCTCCACCCCCAAAGGGGGGAGGACAGGGGGTGCTTGCACGGGTGCTGGAGCCTGTTGGGTCCCTTGGACCTGACGTAGCTGTCTCTGTACTTCATGCAACTGCACGCCCATCCTCTGGAGGGCAGCTTCTGCTTGTTCCCTGCGCTCTCTCTCCTCTTCACTACTCCTCTCTCCCCCCCTTGCCCCTCCTGAATCTGGATCCGGAGGTTCATCCTCATCCTCGGTTCCTGTCTCTGGGGGCTTGTTTGCTTTACCCCTACCCCCTGCCATAAACAACGGGACCAGACCAGTATCGCTTGAGGGAGGGGGTGCAGTCGCTGGGACAGGTACGTAATAAGAGCCATCAGTGTTTAACACAGGGTATAACGGAGTCACTGCTGGCACAGGCACTAGTTTCGGGGCCTGGTCATCCTCCTCCTCAAACTGAATGAGAGGCTCCTCCCCCTGTGTGCTTGGGGCCTGAATAGGACTCATAATGCTTGCTGTCGGAGGCTGCACTGGGGGTGGTACTGGAGGCAGGATGGGACACGCAGTGACGTGCACTGGAGGCAGTGCTGGAGGTGGTGTGGGACTCATGATGACGTGTGCTGGAGGTGGTGCTGGAGGTGGTGTGGGACTGTCTTAGGAGTCAATGACGTTGGCCCTCTGTCACTTTCCCCCAGGTGGGGGCGTGAGGCACCGCACGCAAGACACATCTCCCTGAGATCAGGGTTTTGCTGACCACAATGTGCGCATGTCCATCCACCGGGATCGGCGCCATTATAGGGCGGTGGCCGCCCTTCTCTTTTTGAGTACATGAACCGATTAACTCTTTCATCCAGCCTTTCTATGCCACCCCCAGCCTTCCAGCGGCATGAGGTATTATACCACGCTTGAGCAGCATTCAACAATCCGTTATCTTTTAACATTCCTTTCTTATCCTTCAGCGCCTGCTTCCATAAATCAGAGTCTAACCTCCCTCCTTTGTGACAGGCTGCTATTTCCATTAACTTTTTGCAGTTCTTTATATTTATCTTCCCTTCCTCATCTGCCACTACTTGCATCGCTGTCTGTTCTCCGGGTAATAGTGACGGTGCATTGCCACCCATGTTTCAATGTTTCAACTTTTCAGAACGGAGCTGGCAGACAAAGACACAGACAAACAGTATGCCTGACAAGGGGAGGGGCTAGTCTCAAGCAGACTTTTCAGCAGACCACCAAGGATGGAAACTAACTATGAGGCTGATTGATTACACTGCCCTGTACTTCACAGTACACTACTAATGCAGCAAATCACTTCTGGCTTGGTCACGTCTCTTCCAGATAAAGATCTAGAGGACCCAAGCGCAGGAAAACCGTCTGACCGGTCACGTCATATCCAGAAGAAAAATCAATCACTCCGGACGACCCGGTCAGGATACCACCCCGTGACTACCGAGCACGGGATAAAAACACCTCCCTACGAGTGGATCGCTCCCTCTGTCCCACACTCTCTCTCGAGAAGCGTACACAGAGATTATGCGATTCCCCCTGTCCGATCCTTGGTCAGTTTCTCACTCTCAGTGTTCCTCTCCCCTTTCAGTACACAAACCACATGAAACACAAACCACAGTAGAAACAAACTCTTGTTTTGGGTTCTTTGAGCTCGAGATTTCAACTTCAGCCGAAGCTGCTGCTGGTAACTTCTATATAGCAGAAATGACTACCACAATGCAGTGCAGGCTCGACAAGAGGTAGGTAAGATAACCAATTTTCTTACCTTCTCTGTGGGTCTGCAGTACCCCTCCCTCAAGCGACCGTGCACCACACGTAGGAGTCCGTTCCTTCGGCTACGAAGCTACATTCTCTCGAGCCCACCCAAGGGACGCCAACTGATAAGGATGACTCTCAAAGGGAGCCACAAAGTTTGTTTCTCTGCTCCAAATTAAAGTAATCCTAGGATTTTACATGCATGGAAGAAACAACACTGACACCTTGTAGGGTCAAAGAGGTTCTCGTTTATTAAGGGGGGTTACAAAGGTTATATACCCCAGGGAGGGGGAAATCTCTCCTGAGGGTTAGAGAATATATAATTGGTTAGTAATGCAAAATAAAGTTTCACTTCTGCGCATCTAGTTCTACTAAAGAATGTAAACTACAGATAAGAGCAGGAGTGGTCCCGGAGCCAGCGCCATCTTGTAATGGCTTCACATCTTCAGTCTTCATATCCATAACACCGCACATGAGACGCTGTTTTTTTTCCTCTCTTTCTTTTGTATACTACACTTGGATGTGACCTTGCTGTCGCAAAGAGGACTGGAAAAAGGTGGACACTCTTGTTACACTAGCTGGCGGCCACCTCTGTTTTTCCACAGTAACTGGAGATGGCGCTTCATGTGGTTCTATAGAGCCTCAGTACCTTGGTTTGTGTTTTAACTCCCACAAATAATTTTAATCCAGCAGCTCTTGCACGGAGCAATGCTTTTGTCTTCCAGCACTGTGTAAAAATACTGCCAGACAGGAGATACTCGGACAGAGTTAGCGGCAGCTGAGCTTGACTTAGGCTACTTCCACACTAGCGTTAGTACGGATCCGGCGGGTCCCTTCACCCGCCGGATCCGTACTGAGTAATACAACCTTGTGGATCCGTAATTCCGGATCCGGTTTTATTAGCGTTTAAACGGATCCGGAATAACCTCTATTGAAAGTCAATGGAGGACGGATCTGTTTACAAGTGTGTCCACACCAAACGGATCCGTCCCCATTGACTTGCATTGGGGGTCATTCCGGATCCGTTTAGGTGCGGATAACTAGTACGGAGAGCAAACCGCATATTGCGGTTTGTTCTCCGGTCTGAAGACTGAACGGAATGCTTTCAGGAGCATTCCGTTGTCTTCAGTTCAGTTTTGTCCCCATTGACAATGAATGGGGACAAAACGGAAGCGTTTTATTCCGGTATTGAGCCCCTATGACGGAGCTCAAGACCGGAATTCCATAACGCTAATGTGAAAGTAGCCTTAAGCAGCATCACCAGTTCAGCTGGCCAAGGCAGGTTTTTTTGGAGGTTCTAGGGATATGTTGCCTCTGGACTTTATTGTTGCCACTGCCACCTTCCTCCTCTGATGTGACTTCCTTCTCAGCACCCTGATCCAGCTCCTAGTTCTTATCCAATACATCATCGACATAGTCCTTACCACCCGCCACTTTTATCAGACTGTGATATGTACTGTAATCTAGATATCGAGGCATGGTGTCAGACTCATACTTCACACCAACATCATCTTGCTGTGACTGAAAGGAGAAGTAAGCCATCCAATCCACAATCTCATCATTCTTGTCCTTAGTAATAACTTTGTGCTTTTCGGAAGCCAGGGAGAACAGTGGCCTATTACTACTGGCTAGATGGCGGATGCCGCTACTGTTGCTACTCACATTCTGACTATGGGATGATGAGGCCTGGATCATTCATTTTGCACTCTTTCCAGACATTTTATGAGGCCCATAATTGAAAAGTCACAGGTTTCCTAAATGAAAGTCACACGTTTGGTACATAATTATTGAATTATTAGTACACAGATTATTGAATGGTGATAGCAAAATTTCAAGTGTGTTTTCGGTCATTTAAAGACAGAGGCCCAATTAAATGTTATTCAAACACACTCCACACTGCTATTGACAATTTACTTTGGGAATAATGCAGTGTTTGAGATTGAATTTTTTGAACTACATAGTGTGTTTAATATCAATGACATTTCTTGGAACTCTGCATTTAATATCTCTGCATTTTTGCAGTAAAATGCTTTTGCTATAATGCAATGAGTTTAGTAACACAGATGGATATAGTGTACTGAAAAAAATGTGCAGTTGCTCAGCATTTGCAGCAGAATTCTATTGGAGTGTTGTGCTGCTAATAATAAACCATAGAATCTTGAGGTTTTGAAATAAAAAATAAATTCTCTCCATTAATTAAAAAAACTTCCTTTTTGTAGAACTGCTAGGCTGAATTGCAGCAGCAGCAAGCAGCTTTAAGTACAGTGTGAACAGCTCCTCACTACCACAAAGCTTTCTCTAAAAGCTTCCCTGAACAAATTCCCTAAAGAATACACAATTCTATCTTTCTATTCTTTCGCTGTACTTTCCCTATAGTGTCCCTATCACACTACAATAGTTGCATGTGGCCCTGCAATATTTTTTTTTACACTAAGCTGAATATACTATGGTGCTTCTGCTGGTTCAGCTCAGCATCTCCTTGCCTACTACCCCTTTGATTGGCTTATCCAGTCAGTCTGTCAGCCTCTGAGCAAATCAGGGCAAGCCCTCAACCCAACTTCCTCCCAGTATCACGTAACTTCCATTTTCTTTCTCCCTCATGGTTTTTGCCCGCCAAAATAAACAATAAAATGGCACTGGATGCTGTTTTTATGTAATTTGTGCAAAGTGAATTATGAAAATTTGGGATTTGTTTGGTGGACACATTTTTGTGACGTTCGGAACTAATCTAATTAATTTAGAATCAATTTGCTTATCCTTATGTAACACCTATGGTAAGCCAGAGAGAACTGTGGATTCCTACTACTATTGGCAGGATGATTAGTGCTGCTATAGCTGCTAATACCACATTCTGACTCTCGGTTGATGAGGTCTGGGCCTTTCATTTTGCACTCTTCCATTTTCCAAATATTTTACTATGAGGCCTATAAATGGAAAGTTACGGATTAGGTACGCAGATTATTTAATGGTACTAGCAAAATTGCAAGTGTGTTTCATATAATTTAAAGACAAAGTGTCTTTTAACTATACAGTCTGATGCAGTAATGTGTTCACTAACACAGATATACAGTGCCTTGTGAAAGTATTCGGCCCCCTGGAACTTTTCAACCATCTGCCACATTTCAGGCTTCAAATAAAAAGATATAACATTTTAAATTTTTGGTGAATAATCAACAACAAGTGGGTCACAATTGTGAAGTGGAATAACATTTATTGGATCATTTAAACTTTTTTTGTAATAATAGAAACTGAAAAGTGGGGCGTGCAAAATTATTCAGCCCCCTTTCATTAATACTTTGTTGCGCCACCTTTTGCTGTGATTACAGCTGCAAGTCTCTTGGGGTATGTTTCTATCAGTTTTGCACATCTAGAGACTGAAATTCTTGCCCATTCTTCCTTGCAAAACAGCTCGAGCTCTTTGAGGTTGGACGGAGAACGTTTGTGAACAGCAGTTTTCAGCTCTTTCCACATATTCTCAATTGGATTCAGGTCTGGACTTTGACTTGGCCATTCTAAGACCTGGATACGTTTATTTTTTAACCATTCCATTAACCATCATTGTCTTGTTGGAAGATAAATCTCCGTCCTAGTCTCAGGTCTTTTGCAGACTCCAACAGGTTTTCATCCAGAATGGTCCTGTATTTGGCTCCATCCATCTTCCCATCAATTTAACCCTTTCAGTACCGGGCCACTTTTCACCTCAAATCCCAGGCCGTTTTTTCCAAATCTGACATGTGTCACTTTATGTGGTAATAACTTTGGAACGCTTTTACTTATCCAGGCCATTCTAAGATTGTTTTCTCGTCACATATTGTGCTTCACGATAGTAGTAAATTTGTGGCAAAATATTTCATTTTTATTTAGAAAAAAATACCAAATTTACCAAAAATTTGGAAAAATTAGCAAATTTCAAAATTTCAGTTTATCTACTTTCAAAATACATAGTAATACCTCCAAAAATAGTTATTATTTTACATTCCCCATATGTCTACTTTATGTTGGCATCATTTTGTAAATGTCTTTTTACTTTTTTAGGACGTTACAAGGTTTATAAGATTTGAATCAAATCTTAAATTTTTGAGAAGATTTCCAAAACCCATTTTTTTAATGACCGGTTCAGATATAAGGTTACTTTGTGGGGCTTATATAGTGGAAACTCCCCATAAATCACCCCATTTTGGAAACTACACCCCTCAAGCTATTCAAAACTGATTGTACTAACTTTGTTGACCCTTTATGTGTTCCATGAGAATTGATGGAAAATTTGAATGAAATTTCAAAACTCCATTTTTTTTAGCAGATTTTAAGTTTTAATCCAATTTCCATGTAACACATCAAGGGTTAACAACAAAAAAACCCACAAAATCTATTACCCCAATTATGTAGTTTACAGAAACACCCCATATGTGCTCGTAGCCCAATGTACTGGCGCACAGCAGGATTCACAGTGGAAGGAGCACCATATGGCTTTTGGAGAGCAAAATTAGCTGGAATAATAATTGGGAGCTATGTCACACATAAAGACCCCCTGAGCTGGCCCTACAGTGGAAGCCCCCCAAAAGTGACCCCATTTTGGAAAGAGCACCCCTTAAGGAATCTTTCAAGGGGTGTGGTGAGCCCTTTGAGCTCAATGGTTTTTCCCAGAATTAGGTTTCACGCGGAAGTGAAAATGAAAAATTGCAACTTTTTGTCAAAAAAGTTGCTGTACACCCACATTTTTCACTTTCAAAAAGGGTAAAGGGACAAAATGCACCCCCCATTTTGATCACCATTTCCCCCCGAATACGGCAACACCTCATATGTGCTCGTAGCCCAATGTACTGGCGCACAGCAGGCTTCACAGTGGAAGGAGCACCATATGGCTTTTGGAGCGCAAAATTAGCTGGAATAATATTTGGGAGCTATGTCTCACATAAAGACCCCCTGAGCTGGCCCTACAGTGGAAACCCCCCAAAAGTGACCCCATTTTGGAAAGAGCACCCCTTAAGGAATCTTTCAAGGGGTGTGGTGAGCCCTTTGAGCTCAATGGTTTTTCCCAGAATTAGGTTTCACGCGGAAGTGAAAATGAAAAATTGCAACTTTTTGACAAAAAAGTTGCTGTACACCCACATTTTTCACTTTCAAAAAGGGTAAAGGGACAAAATGCACCCCACATTTTGATCACCATTTCCCCCCGAATACGGCAACACCCCATATGTGCTCGTAGCCCAATGTACTGGCGCACAGCAGGCTTCACAGTGGAAGGAGCACCATATGGCTTTTGGAGAGCAAAATTAGCTGGAATAATAATTGGGAGCTATGTCACACATAAAGACCCCCTGAGCTGGCCCTACAGTGGAAACCCCCCAAAAGTGACCCCATTTTGGAAAGAGCACCCCTGTACGAACATTTTAAGTGGTAGAAAGGGTATTTTTGCCAAACAGGTGTCTCACAGACGGCAGAAACACGTGTAAGAGCATTTCAAAGTACAGATTTGTGAAAATGGAAAATTACAAGCAGACCCCAATTTTTCATATTCACAAGGGGTTAAAGGAGAAAATGCACCCCAATACATATTCCCCATTTTTCCCCCATTAAAACAACACCCCATTTGTGCTGGTAGCCCACTGTATGGGCGCACAGTAGGCCCCCAGATGCAAACAGCAAAATATGGCTTTTGCTGGTCAGAATTAACAGACATGGTTTTTTTAGTGCCATGTCTCATTTAAAAATTTCCTGAGGTCCCCAGAAATTAAAAACCCCAAGAAGTGACCCCATTTTGGAAAGAGCACCCCCATACGCACATTTTAAGTGGTCGAATGGGTACTTTTTACCTAACTGGAGTCTCACAGAAGGCAGAAATGCAAGTAAGAGCATTTCAAAGTACAGATTTGTGAAAATGAAAAATGACAAGCAGACCCCAATTTTTCAGATTCACAAGGGGTTAAAAGAGAAAATGCACCCCAATACATATTCCCCATTTTTCCCCCATTAAAACACCCCATTTGTGCTGGTAGCCCACTGTATGGGCGCACAGCAGGCCCCCAGATGCAAACAGCAAAATATGGCTTTTGCTGGTCAGAATTAACAGACATGGTTTTTTTAGTGCCATGTCTCATTTAAAAATTTCCTGAGGTCCCCAGAAATTAAAAACCCCAAGAAGTGACCCCATTTTGGAAAGAGCACCCCCATACGCACATTTTAAGTGGTCGAATGGGTACTTTTTACCTAACTGGAGTCTCACAGAAGGCAGAAATGCAAGTAAGAGCATTTCAAAGTACAGATTTGTGAAAATGAAAAATGACAAGCAGACCCCAATTTTTCAGATTCACAAGGGGTTAAAGAGAAAATGCACCCCAATACATATTCCCCATTTTTCCCCCATTAAAACACCCCCATTTGTGCTGGTAGCCCACTGTATGGGCGCACAGCAGGCCCCCAGATGCAAACAGCAAAATATGGCTTTTGCTGGTCAGAATTAACAGACATGGTTTTTTTAGTGCCATGTCTCATTTAAAAATTTCCTGAGGTCCCCAGAAATTAAAAACCCCAAGAAGTGACCCCATTTTGGAAAGAGCACCCCCATACGCACATTTTAAGTGGTCGAATGGGTACTTTTTACCTAACTGGAGTCTCACAGAAGGCAGAAATGCAAGTAAGAGCATTTCAAAGTACAGATTTGTGAAAATGAAAAATTACAAGCAGACCCCAATTTTTCAGATTCACAAGGGTTAAAGGAGAAAATGCACCCCAATACATATTCCCCATTTTTCCCCCTTAAAACAACACCCCATTTGTGCTGGTAGCCCACTGTATGGGCGCACAGTAGGCCCCCAGATGCAAACAGCAAAATATGGCTTTTGCTGGTCAGAATTAACAGACATGGTTTTTTTTAGTGCCATGTCTCATTTAAAAATTTCCTGAGGTCCCCAGAAATTAAAAACCCCAAGAAGTGACCCCATTTTGGAAAGAGCACCCCCATACGCACATTTTAAGTGGTCGAATGGGTACTTTTTACCTAACTGGAGTCTCACAGAAGGCAGAAATTTCAAGTAAGAGCATTTCAAAGTACAGATCTGTGAAAATGAAAAATTACAAGCAGACCCCAATTTTTCAGATTCACAAGGGGTTAAAGGAGAAAATGCACCCCAATACATATTCCCCATTTTTCCCCCTTAAAACAACACCTCATTTGTGCTGGTAGCCCACTGTATGGGCGCACAGTAGGCCCCCAGATGCAAACAGCAAAATATGGCTTTTGCTGGTCAGAATTAACAGACATGGTTTTTTTAGTGCCATGTCTCATTTAAAAATTTCCTGAGGTCCCCAGAAATTAAAAACCCCAAGAAGTGACCCCATTTTGGAAAGAGCACCCCCATACGCACATTTTAAGTGGTCGAATGGGTACTTTTTACCTAACTGGAGTCTCACAGAAGGCAGAAATGCAAGTAAGAGCATTTCAAAGTACAGATTTGTGAAAATGAAAATTACAAGCAGACCCCAATTTTTCAGATTCACAAGGGGTTAAAGGAGAAAATGAAC